>DWNA01002811.1:0-11031 GCA_018249835.1 Heliconius besckei
GTATAGATATTGTATTTAAAATGATAGTGTTATTAAAATTTAGAACATATAGTTAAATAGTCCAAGTTAGTAAATAAATAATTGGTTAGTTCAAGTGGGTGAAACCGCCAGCCGGTCGCAAGTAGGTAAAATGATAAATATATAAATGTTCATGTGGTTTATATAGAGCTCGCTAAAAATAGTGCGTACCAATTATCCTCAACATTATACAATAGAAATTTATTTTAATAACTTAATATTTTAATGTTACGTTATTCAAATAAAAGATTTTCTTATTTAATTCTTTATACATCAACACGAATAAACTCAAAAAGAAGAAAAAGAAAAGCACTATTTTGGTATAAAGTACACCTCTACTATAAAAAAAGATCAAAATATACACAAATATAGGTTGATGTACATATATTCACTAGCTGTAATAAAATATTATTATATTTTTAGCCGTCGGTCCACCAACAGTAACAAGGAACAAACAAGTATTTAAATCAGCCCTTAACATAGTGCACGTGTACGGAGGAGGAGACTGTCCAGAGAAATCTTTAACGGGAATACAATTAGCTTTGAACGTTAGTCGCCCACAATCATTTATCTATGTGTTCACTGATGCAACGGCGTCCGACCACAGGCTGGTTGGCAAAGTGTTGGATTCAATTCAGAGGAAACAAAGTCAGGTAAGATTATAAAATTCTATGTACATTATTGTATGTGTGTGGAGAGTGCCTATCTACCTAGCGATACGTCGAAACACGAATACTAAATTTAAAGACTTTTTATATTAATTAAATTATAAATACCTATAAGGGCCTATTTCTACAAAACGTATGCATTTTGATTTGGATTGCATACTAGGAACCGGAATGTGAAAACGTACCTTTTTCGTCTAACCATCGTCGATTCTGTAGGATAATATTATCAGAAAAAATAAATATATTTAGCCTTAAAATTGAACCCATAAACAACATATATAGATAGATACTTTCAAGTTTATTTATTTAGATTTAACGTTTCATAATTCTCACTGAGTAATCTGCTATAATTTAACTATAAACGAAAAAATATGCTGTTATATATTCAGGTGGTGTTTGTCCTGACGGGCCACTGTAACGACTTAGACAAGCCTCATTATAAAGTGTACCAGCAGATAGCAGCCGCCAGCTCTGGGCAAGTGTTCAATTTGAACAAAACCAGCGTGCACAAGGTAATTTTTAATCACATTGTATTAAGCAGTTTGTTATTATTTGTTGAGGCCAATCGTGGCGTAGAGGTACATTTTCGCTTTCTCGCTTCTCTCTCGACGAAATGAAATATTTAATTTGTAGGTTCAGGCTTTCAATATAAAAAATCGTGTATTAATATTTAGTGGTAAGAAATGGAGAATAGAATTTCACTCTTAGTCTACTCTACACTTTTCCCACTGCCTACCCTGCTATGTGTGGGACACAACGTGAAACTAAAAAAATATTACTCTAATCTTGTGTAACTTACCTTGTGTAAATATAAGGTATATTTTTTATATAAGGTATATTTTTCTTAAAGGTATTGGAGTTTGTGCGAACGTCTATAAAGGGAAGAACTGTTAATTTGGCTTCTGCTGTGAATCCCGCAGGTTATAATTACACACAAGAGGTAATTTTTATAAATCAATTTCATAACATTTTACAGTAGTAATCTTCTAGCCGTCTTATCTCTTGTAAAGTCTCCAGAGAGGTCTACAGAACTATAAAATTTGAATAAAATCAGAAATACATGTCTAAGTACCTATACAAATAGGCCTATTGTGTAGAACAAAAATATTATTATGATAGAAAAATCCAATATTATTCGGATATTTCTTTGTATTATTCTATAAAAATTGTAGATACCAGTGGATAAGACAGTAAATGAAGTGACAGTGTCAGTGTCTGGAGCCAAGCCTCATATAAAAGTGATCAACCCAGGCGGCGAGGAACTGACGGGGCCGCCGCAACTTGTCACCACATTGGATTTATCAGAAATTATGGTAAATTCTTATTCCTAAGTTACCTGCAAAGGAAAATATAAAAAATGTTTTTTTTTTATGTTTATAAGTTTCTTGTGATATATTTGTTTATTTTACAGCAATTACATTTATAAATCTCCCATTAATATTTTTTCTCCTTTATCTTCCATGTACAGACAGTTATTGATAAAAAACAATCTACCATATTTTATATAAAATATAAAAATATATGTATAATTTTTTTAACTACTATTTTCGTCATCACAATTTAATTTCTCATATTTCTAGATAGTAAAAGTGCTACAACCGGAACCAGGTAACTGGAGTATAACAGTGGGGAGCGAGGAGGAGCATTCAGTAAAGGTGGTCGGGATGTCGAATTTGACGTTTAAACATGGGTTTTCCGTACAGCCTCCCAGATCTATGTACGAAACTAGTTATCGGCCTTTACAAGGTAATTTAAAAAAAAATATGTTTCTTGAGAAAACCAAAAGCAGTTCTCGCTTAGACCCTTTGTACCACTGTTTTTACAAATGGGGTAATCGCTAAATGATTTTGAAATTAATCATTATATGAATAGCTTCATGCTTTATTGCATTTACCGAACATTGTATGTTTAGTGAAAACACTCTACGCTGTATTTTATATTATTTTATGTTACCAGAGCAGAGAGGTGATAATTAATTATATATTTCCGCCTCATGGGGATCAAACCCACAACCACGATGGTAATATTTGTAACGACTATTTATTTCTTACATATCCAGGTACATACAACCACATGCTAATATCATTAACTGAGAACAATGCGTCCTTACAAATGGACCACGTACAATTACTAAGTTTGAACGGGACGCCGCTATACGAAATACCTTTGAAGGAAATGGACAAGGAAACCAAAACTTATGTTGTTAACGCCTTTGTACCGCCTGATGATTTCTTTAATATAGCTGTAAGTTGTGTTTTTTATTATTGAAGTAAAACTTGACTTGCGCAGTAAGTAAGCTGGTGATGGTAGCAATAGAAAAAGGCATCAAATATGCTAAAGAAATTTAATTACAGTCTTTTGGTCTAAAGGGCACTCGTTCCATTTTATATTTTTTTTAGATTCTCGTATGTGGTAGGATACAAATAAAGAGCATACATTGTTATTTCGCGTTGGCTGGCTAGACTCAACGCCACCATTTGTCAAGCAGGGGAGAGACCCTCGACTGGGGATCGAACATACAACTAAGGCGTTTGCAGAAAGACGCTGTCTGACCATTATGAATTATTATTATATCAAGTACATATACTATTTAATAAAAAAATAGGCTATTGTAACTTGATACTAACGAAACATGTTAAGTGAAATGCTGTTAATATGTAGTCATTACGCATCCCTCGTATTAAATAAAATTAGCTTAGAAGATCTTGTATCAATACACTGTTTCCATTTTTTTCTGCTCACTTTAAGAAGATAAGACATAAGCCCCACGGCGGCGAAACTGGACCCCTAGCTACACCTACTACACCTATATTCCCTAAATAAGGATTGAACCCGCAGTTATTGCGTGTATATTTAGTATAAAGGATTTAATTTTCTATTTTAGATAATTGGCCGCGATGAATATGGACAAGAAGTACGTAGAATCGGTCCTACGGCAGTGCAAGCAAAACCACCTGGTAATAATTCATGCTATCATAATTAAAAATCTCTTATAATCAAACTTAATTAAATAAAATATTTTTATGTACAATTTTTTTTCAGATGCACCTTATTTGATAGTGCCTAAAAGGGTAAGAAACTCGATTGAAAAAATGCCTTATATATGATTTCGGCGCCCTCTGTGGGACAAAAGAAAAGAGATAAAAAAGGGTTTTTTCTTCATAACGCTAGAAATAACTTTGATTACAATAACTTAGAATGCTTATGGTGATATTTTTTACTATTTTTAACTTTTTTTACTATAAAATAATTAAATTAAAATAAAAAAGCTTGACTAATACTTAACTATCAAATAGAAAAAATATATTGAGTTGAGTTATTGTTGAGTTTGTTAGTCATAGATGAGTTATTGATTAAGTAAGTCAAATACTATTTGCAAATTACGTAAAGTATACAATAAATTGAAAAAATAAATACTAAAAACAAAAAAAAAATACAGATAGAAGTCCGGAGTCACGAGCGTGTGTCACTAGCGTGCCACGTTGAGAGCTTGGTACCCGTCTCCGCGACTTGGACGAGACAATACATGAAATTAGCACCCGCTATCTCTAGTTTGTATGTATTTATTTATAACCAGCGACTCAAAAGATTAATCTTTGTATTTTTTTTGAGTTAAGTTCTCTAAATTTTGTACATTTCACTGTGCAACATTTCATTTCATTTTTGCATGTAACGATTCATTGAAGTATATGTTTAATTTTTTCATACTTGCATGATATTTATCATAATATAAAAACAAACATAAAAATAACTTAATATTTTTCAATTCCAACTCATCTCTCGAACCTATACTGGATTTGATATATGTACTTATATATAAATTCTTCCCAACAATATTAGGCCACCGTGGTGCAGTATCAATCACTAATCGGGGCAATGATTATTTCCTAATTGTTTTATTTTGGCAAGACAAAACGAGAAAGCAATGTCTTGACATTAGGTTCTCTATCTACTCTGCTTTGCCAGATAATAGATGAAGATGAAAAAATCTATAAATGATGTAAATAAATATATTTTTTTTCGTTTAAAGGCAAAGTACGTCCATAGAACACATAATACCAGACATGAGCGAGGGCGACGTGGGCACGTACCGCTGTGTCGCCAGGAACAGCGCGGGCACCAGTAGAGCTGGTACACTTGTTGATTTGATTGGTGAGTTAGGTATTTTATTTATTTAAGTATGTTATGATAATTATACATGGTGTTTGGTTTGTGTATTTTGATATGTTATTTTTATTATATGATCTCAAAAAATTGCATTAGATAATTGTTTTGGTTAGACACGACAGTTGTGGGCACAAATTCTACGTATTGAAAGTGAAAATTATAGAATATAAACTTTCTCTATTCTATTAATGAAAATAAAAACATAATATAAATTATTTCCTGATAAACAAAAAAATAGATTTATATAAAAATATCTCCGGATAAAATACCATTAAAGGAAGCGAAAATTAAAAGAAAATTTAATATTTTTTCCAGTTGATCCACCGCGTGTAACAATATCGCCTGCAAATATAACAGTGATTGAGGGAGAACAAATTGTTATTTCATGTTCTGTGTTTAGTGAAGCTTTACTAAAAAGATCTACCATTAATTTTTATGGAACCAAACAGAATTATTGTAAGTTTATACTTTATTAATATCCATTTTTACAATATTATTTTTCTAGAATAATATTGAATATATACTAGAATCTAGAATAAAATTGCAATAACGTCATATGGTAGGCGCATTTTCTGAAAATAAGTTAACCAATATATATTATTAAAAAAACATTATATTATATAGCAAATGACGTACATTTGGAGCCAACGAGAGACGGATATTATACTTTCAACAAAACTATACAACTACTGAATGAAAGCGATAGTGGAGTGTACGCCTGTGAAGCTGCCAATAGAGGTAACATTATTATTAGTATTTTTGGTTGATATATTTTTATTATTAAAATTATTCATATATGTTCACTTAAAGACTACCTTGTTGTTTGCTGATTTTTTTGTTTTAGAAATTTACGTTTAGCGTAATAATATTTTTGTGGGTTTGGTCCCCGCGGGGTATAAATTCTTCTTCTTCTTCTTCTTCCTCCTGACATTAATCCCGGCTATTGCCAGGGTTTGCCTTCCTACTCCACTTTGCACGGTCTTTTGCGTCCTCGGTGGTTAGACCATTGGCTCTCATGTCCTGCATCACGACATCCAAGCGCTTCCTTGGGCGTCCGGTAGGTATCACTCCAGGAACTGATATAGCAAGGCACTTGCACGGCACTGGCACGTCTGTACACTCACGGAACGGAAGGATTGTATATGGATATTGAATGTATCCAAACCATAGAACATTTTTAAAAAGCAATATAGATATTAAAATATACAATACGTTAACTTTAATTTGATTTGATTTTTTTTCATTTATTATGTGATATTCCTCATTTCTTATATTTCAGCTGGTAAATCCACCCACTCTACGTACATAAATGTTCAATCAAAACCGACAGCTCAAATCATTGGGCCGCACTCTCTAACAATAAGTATACATACAGACACACAATTTGTATGTCAAATAGAAAACGCTTTATCCGTACAATGGTTAAATAAGAAAAAGCAAATTGTAGAGAAATACGATGTAAATGGGAGTTTTACATCTGCTTTGGATATTAAGAATGTGAGTGAAGATGGCGTTTGGACTTGTATGGCTATACAGGGTTATTATAATGGTAATATAAATTATTCTGTTATTTTAATTTAATATATTTTTATTATTTTTCACATTTTCCATATATTGGGATGTTGTTTGTATTAATGTTTATAGTGACGCATTACTGCTTTCTCCTTTTTTTGTGAATGTTAGATACTCTCTGTATTTTTTTAAATATTATTTCTTTATTCCACAGCTTTTTAAGTTGAAACTATTATGAAGATATTGAAAAATTGTCGTGAAAAATGCATCTATTTGAAATATTTTTTCTCATGTCATAAATACTTATACAAGTTATAAAATTAATATTATTTTTTAGCCTCAGATAGTATACAGGTAACAGTCCTTATAAAACCGCAAGTGCATATAGAGGGTGCTCACAATGTGACAGTATTAAGTGATATTCAGTATCAAATATTCTGTACTATTGTTGCTAAACCCGAGCCAAGGATTATATGGCATATGGAGACGGAAAGGTTTCTGCCTTGTGATGTGAGAAAATTATAATAATTATTATATACATTTTAGATATTTATAGAAAAGTTCTCGGCTTCCCAATTCAAGACATTGTGTTGAGTGGCGGAAAGCCTTGCTTCACGCCATGTCTTGTACATAGCAGGGTAGGCAGAGTACACTTTAGTTTCCCAATTTCCCCTGAATTGTGGATTCCCCTGAAGCATCACGAGTTGAGTGGCGGAACACAATGCTGCAATTTGCCTTTTTGCCAGAGCAAGAAAATTATGACATTAAATATTTCATTACCCCGAGTGGAAATCGAACCGACAACCGCCAAGTTTTTTCTGCACATAAGATTGGACAAGGAGATCCACTAGTTTCCTTACTTTCAAGATACTTCACCTTCCTTGCGAATTAGAGTATCAATGCGGAACTCAACCCCAGTCTTGTCAGAGAAGAAAATCAACCCAGGAACCCACAACATCGCGGTTACAGATATTATTATAATGTCCTCTAAAAGAAAATGACTAACATTTTACAGACATTAAATCCGGAACCAAACGTATATAAAAGTATGCTCACTTTGGACAGTGAGAAATATCCTCTAAACGGCACTTACTTTTGTATTGGCGAGAACTCTGAGGGCATTGGCGAAGATAGCATTACAATTAATGTTAGAGACAAAATGAAATTATTGGAGGGATTCACTGGTAAATATTTTTTACCACACAGTTTTTTTTATATCTTTATGTATAATCTGCATAAGTACCTAACAGTAGTTGTATTAAATTTATCAAAGTCCGTGGTTTTTCTCAATAACATACTACAATTGTTGGCGCTGGATATATTTCAATTGCAAATAAATAATTTAGAAAATATAAGTAAATAGATCAAGAGACTGTTCGTTGACTATTACTACGCCTCACTCTTTCTACCATAGCGTAGAAATGTAAATTATTTTTATGTATTAATATCTCTGATATTCTCTATATTCCTCTGAGTGGGGTTCGAACCCACCACTATAGAACTTACAGTCAGAGGACAACTGCTACTACTAATTAAACTATAATATTTTTGTATTTTATTAAACATAGTTAAAGTGGTTTAATTGTATAAGATAAATTTCTGCATCAAAAATAAAAAAAAACTTATATTTACAGATACATCAGTAGAATTGTACTCTCATATCAACTTCCATTGCAATATAACTTCTTTCCCTGTACCATTAATAAAATGGTTTCACAACAATACAGTAATTTTAAACGACAATGAAAACATTAACATCAATATATCTGAAGACAAAACAATGCTGAACATACAAAAAGTGGATTTTAGAGATCTGGGTGAATATAAATGTGTTGCGGATAATCTATTTGAAAATATAACTGTGAAAGGCAATTTAACTGTACGTGGATTAAGTAAGTTTATTATTTTTATTTTCATATGTAATAATTTTCATATGTAAATGTATATTTTTGTATTTAATAACACAGCTTAGCTAATGCTAAGTGCATTATATTCTTACAAGAGCCCACTACCCAGTGAGCTCCCACTGCCTATCTGTTAATACAGCACTCATAAATTTATTGTCGAACTATACATTATTTATTTTTGTTTGTTTTTTTGCAAACGCCGAAATTTGATCGAAATAAAAGTCGTAATTTAAAATTAGTATTAAAACATTTAAAAGTAGTTAAATTACACATTTGTTGAAGCAAGAATCTTGATGTGGGCAATCTAAGAATATGCAGGAATAGATTAGTCTTGCACAATATCTTTTAAATTTGATTTTATGTATTTTTAAATGTCGTTACAAGATAAAAAAAAATTATGTAACTATTTTAGATAAACCGATCATACTAAAGCGGACGGCAAAAATTATATCAAAAACTGGAGAATCTGCGAATATTACATGTAGGTAAGATTTTGTATCTTAAATAAATATTGAAAGTAACAATTGTTTCTTATTGCCATTTACTTTATTTTAATAAAATAATGTTCAATTTATGTTTTCAAATGATTAGGTAACTAACTGTAAGGAAAATCATTATTATTAAGATTTCATTAATATAGAAAAAGGTTAAGGAAAAACTAAAAAAAAGAAATACTTTTTTACAGAATTTTGAAAAGCAGTCCTGAGCCAACAATTACTTGGCAGTTTAAGGCAAATTTGCCAAATAATTATACGACGCTACCTAAAACTGTTACGAAAAATCATGATATAATAACTATTGAAAACATAAGAAAGGAGCATACAGGCACGTATCGTTGTATAGCAGACAATGTCATGGGACAAGATGAACATAATGTCGAATTAATTGTGCAATGTAAGTTTAATATTATAAAATTAAATAAATTTATTCTCAATAACAATTAAAATTCAGCATTTTTTTAAAATTATGGTCTGTGCAAAGAATATTAACGGGAAAATAATAGTTCCTTAAACTATTATGTATATTTTTAATATTCCAGATCCTCCAGAACTAAAAGAAAATTCCCAACAATCTCGCATAGAAAGTCACATACAAGTAAAAGCCGGTGGCAGTGTGAAGCTAAGTTGTAACGTAACAGGGATCCCCCCACCCATCGTTACTTGGACTAAAGATGACTTACCTATCGCTTATGCTAATAATGTGTGGGTATTTATTGCTTATATAACAAAAAATATATTAATTATATAAAACACGGTTATTGGTAAAAAAAATTGGTATTAAAACCGCTAGTTCAAATGAGGTATCAGATGAATGGGCTCTGGTGAAACTAAGTCTGAATTTCAGAAAAAGCTCGAGACCTCCAAGTTTTGTACGAAACCTTCGGTGGGTAAGTCCGATTCGCGCTTGGCCGGTTTTTTTACCAAAGCAGAAAAAAAAATTGTGCTTCCTCCAAATTAAGATATGGGTGCGCTGTCGCGGCGCCGGTGCACCAGGGAGTGACTGTTACGTGACTGTTGTGGGTTCGATCAACTTATTGATATTTTTATTTCTTCGCTCTGGTACCAATGCAAAAGCCCGGCGTTGTGTTTTGCCACTCAACACGCAACGCCTCGAAAAAATCGATGGAACGAAGTGTCTTAACAATTACGTTATTTTCCAGTTACGTCGCAAATGACAGTAGTTTAGTGATAGAAAACGCAACGAAGTTTGATTCTGGAGTATTTGCGTGTAATGCGAGTAGCGTCATAGGGTTTGTTACGAAAAACTTCAGTATTGCCGTATTCTGTAAGTATTGATACGTATATTTTGTTTAAAGTATAATTTTTTTATTAGAATAGTTGGACACGGGGACATACTATATCTCATACTCACTTCTCCTCTTACATAGATATTAGTTAGATCATTATAACACACTGGGACCGCGTCTAGCTGTTAACGTGATGGTTGTGAATTCGCTCCCACTCGGAGGAATTAATTATTTTCATTTCGTTGCTTTGGATCAAAAATGTGTCGCAAAATTAGACGACGCGAGGGAAACGTGAAGTGTTCTAACACTATCTCTCTGCGTATACTACTATACAGCGTAAATCTATAATATTTTCCTTACAGCACCACCAATAATAACAGTATACGGTGAAAAAGAAATAGAAGTGCTAGAAGGGCAGCTAGTGCACCTCCCGTGCAGTACTGCGGGCGTGCCCGAGCCGCGCCTCACGTGGTTACATGATGGACGACCTGTTGTCATGTACAGAAAGTTTATTGATGAATATGGACTTAGGTAGATAATTTATTAGTAGAAATTATAACAAAATGTTTATACCCCATTCTAATTGGGTGGCGCGCGGAGAATGAAGTTAAGGAACTTGATACAAGATTACGATACGATGATGATGACGTATACTTACTCTACGGGAAAAATCATGAATATGCAGGAAACAAGATGATGATTTTTCTCCAGTTTTTTAATCAATGTTTATTATATTTTCAGATTTGTAGCAAATTTAACCGATTTCGGTGAATACACTTGCCTCGCCAGCAACGAGTATGGAAATTCTTCTAAAAACTACACTGTATATGTTTGGGGTAATTACATACCTAATTTTAATAAGAAAATTTATTAGTGCACAAAAAAAACATAGTTCTCATTTGAAATTTTTTAAGTGTTATGCACACTCTAAAAGAAGTATTTAGAAACGTAGGTATATTTATAAACATTTTAACGTAGGAGGACATAAACTCGCGCATTTTGTTTACTGTCT
>DWNA01002812.1:0-11031 GCA_018249835.1 Heliconius besckei
TGTGAGTCAGACTTATCAAGTATTGTGAAGGGTATATGACTACGCAGATAAATAGCCACACCTCCACCACCTTTGTTTATACGATCATTACGTATTAAATGAAATCCTGGTATGGAGTAGGAAGTTGGTTACTTTATTTTCAAATAAATTTCATTGTATCATCAAATGCTTCAGCTTCACGTTGTATCCCGCACACATAAGCAGAGGGAAACTAGTAGTAAGACACTCCGTTCCACTTTCTGTCGAATTTTTGGAAGTATTGTTGAGTGGTGGAGTTTAACGACGGGCTTTGGTGCCAAAACGAAGAAATGACAATATTAATAAATAAGAGTTCCTCCATTCCATTCCCTCGAGTGGGGATCGAACCCGCAACCGTCGTCTTGTTACAGTCACCCTATCTTCGATACATATGCTTAAACAACACTAAAATATGCAATACAAAGAAATCTCTCCAACTTACATAAGTAGTTTCATTTGGACATTTATGGGTGCCGTGGAGTGAATAAATTTGGTTATCATACTCCACATCGTTATCAACCTCGCACTGGTTTATCTCCAAATTAGATATATCTATGTCTAACGAAACAACGCCTTTTAATCTGGAAAGAAAGATTCATTAGATTATCTGATGTTCATGCCCTTTTAAAATTAATTTATTTCTTGTTAGGTTTATTCTATTCTTATTTATAATTTATTTTTATTTTAGTAGATTTGTCACTTATTAATAAGTCCAAACTAAGTATTTATATGTATATAGTGTTATTAGATTATAATAAATGTATAGATATGTACCTATAAAGGTACATTTAAATAGAAAATTAATTTAAGATTTTTCTAACTTATTCTCGATATTTTATTAGTACCTATATATTAAATAGTAATAAAATAAACGAAAATATTGAATCTATATATAAGCTATATCTAATTTGACTTTTAGTGTATAGATTAAAAAGACTGTACGAAAACAAAATATGAAAAAGAGAAATGAATATGTTCTTTTTTATCATACCTAAGTAAATAGTTTAATGAAAATATAATATGAAATACAGATTGAATTCAATAGTGCTCAGTTTCTATACCTAATATATCTTGTATAATTTTTTCACTGTATTTTATATAAGCACTAGTGGGCCCGGACGCGGCTGCGCCCGCTTGAACTATACGATTATTTATTAAATATATTTATGAAATTATTTTCAGTTTCTAATAGAGAGATGCGTTAAGCAAGCTCATTTTGGGTGACGTTTTGTAACAACAAACTTTGCAAATCGTTGCTTAGCAACGGCGGTTGTTATTAACATGGCGGAATAAATTGCATGTCAAATTAATAAGTATTTTAAATATTGGTATATATCGAAAATATTACAAATATGAAATAAAAAAGTATCCTATGTTTATCCCGAGACCCTCAAGTATCTCTATATGAGTATTTTATCACAATTAAATTAGCAGTTTGGCCCTGATTGCGTGAAAGACAGACAGACAGACAGAGTTACTTTCAAATTTATAATATAGGTATGGATATACATAAGATCTACGTTCTAAGTTAATCGTCAATCGTTCAAAATGAGCTTGCTTAATGCATCTCTCTATTAAAAACCGAAAATAATTTAATAAATATATTTAATAAATATTGGTACAGTGCAAGCGGGCGTAGCCGCGTTCGGGTCCACTAGTATTTATATAAACTGGAAGAAAGCCAAAGGACCCGCATATCAAATGATAAGTATAAATTACGTAAATACTTCACTTATATGAATAATTCAACTTTACCCACGAATCGTTGACACGGGTGCCGTATAAGACAATAGCCAGCGTTTCGCCTCACAACTGTAATAGGGGTAGGTCCACCACCCCTCCATTGTTGCTCCGGGGGGTGAAGGCATGAACTTCGGAGACCTTAGAGTTTCGCTTTCCTCTGCTGAGACGTACCTGCGTGTGATGTGTTCTAAATTATATTATAGGCCAGTCGTGGCGCAGCGACGACAGCTTGTGGGTTTGATCCCATTCTAGAAATATTTAATATTTTCATTTCGTTTTAGCTCTAGTAATAAGAGAAAGTGCGGCGTTGAGTTCCGCCACTCAATACGCAAAGCCTTTAAGGTTCGGTATAAAGTGGGGGGGCGGAAATATCATAACGACTATAGAACATTACCTTCGAAAGTTCCCTCTACACCCTGACATGAATGGAATACAGCATTAAGCTAAAAGAAGTATATTCTACTACTAGTATTTTATAGAAAAATATTTTACACCTATATTATAAATAATGTTTATTATCAAATTAAAATAATATTAGCGAATGTGTTACGAAATGATCAAAATGACGATTTAGCTAATTTGTTGACATAAACGGCAAATATTTATATGGTCAATATTAAAACATTTTCCTCTGGGAGTTAAACTACATATAAAAATATCAAATTTGGCGTTTTAAAATAGAGATTAAAGAATATTTTATGCTATTAATATAATAATTTTTTGGAAGTCCTCAAAATGCTACAAATATAATATTTTAATTCCAAACTTACCATGGAAACTCTGGATCAGGGGGTTTCTCAATTTGTGGAGATACAACAGGCACAGGTTCCGCTGTCCCATATCTCTGCCACGCCACCGCGCTGTTGACCGCACCGTCGCTCCTCAGCGCCAGGGCTCGAGCACCGACCGCTCGCTCTGACGCACTGCCTCCCAAAACCAAGCCTTGGGATACAGCCATTAGTACTTCTGAAATAAAATATTCTTTATTAAAAAACATATTTTAAATAATTAATATTAAGAGCTATATCCGTAAAACAAAACTATAATATCACAGTGGAACTATTCTAGAAACTTCCAAGTTTACTAAATTGTTTGTTATAGCTCAACTTACTTCTGCACTAATGCATCTGAAACTTGGAGAACTATAAACAGAACTATCAACTAACATAACGGTAAACAGATGAACTTAAACAAACGTTGGTAATTTATGGTGGGTATTAATTTCTGCGAGTAAAAACAGAGTTTAAAGCTCATATACAAATTATTATACTGGTATTGTAATTAGTGTAATTAAGTTTGTCTGTTACGCTTTCAATTCAAAACTACTTAACCGATTTAGATGAAACTTTGTACATATATTTTAAGAGTTCTTAGAAAGAACATAGAATATTATTATATATTTTTTTATATAATATAAAAATAAATTTAAGCGAGCGAAGCCGCGTTTGAGTTTCTAGTATACATTATATATAAAAACACGAATGCTTTCGTGATTTTGCGGGCGAAGCCTCAAGCTGATCGCTAGTAAAGTCATATTTATTGTTTTGCGTTTAGCAGGAATAATGCCTAGTTTTATTTCGGCAATCACATACACATGTAATATACATCTGTAGATATTTTTTAATTTAAAAATTCTTAAGAATTAATGACATTTTCAAATATCATCATCTATCATTAAAATATTGTATTAGGTACCGATATTCGATTCCCACTCGGGAGAATGAAAATATTCTGCCATGCTTTGCTTCGTCAGGCAAAGTGCGGCGCTGAGTTCCGCCACGCAACACGCAATGCCTCCAAATTTCGTCGGAAAATAGGAAACGATAGTGGCTTGCCTAGCTTTCCCCTTGCCTATCCTAATATTTTCGGGATACAACACATATTTTATCTACTTAATTATTTTACTAAACAAAATTATGCAAAATACTTATCGATAATTTCTTATCTCTCTATTAAAAGCTAAAGGCTTAGACGACGAGAGCCCTACAATGCTAATCTTAGATACACTCTAGTATCTTAAAGTCATTAACCTGGAACTGGAGTGAAGCTGCTCCAGACTAAAACCGCTAATTGGATGAAGCCTCTGAGCACGTTAGATATTAAGCAATATTATCTAAATTATCTAAAGTTTATTAAAAGTGATTATACATTTAATTATTCACACTAGTGGTTTATTTTAAATAATTTTTATATATTATATTGTCAATTTTTTGAGAATTCGTTCTTGGTTCGATAGGAAATATGCTTACAAGCGTTTAGACGGCTTTCAAATCCCGCAACCTTCAAATCTTATACGTTCTCTAAAAAATCATAATTACCAGCATTTTCCAAGCCTAGTTGATGTAGAACATTGGCGGCGAGGTCCGCGCGCGACCTGGCCGCGTCCCAGCGTGACGCGTACATGGGCGCTCGTAGCCGCCCGTAGCGGTGCGTCACGCAGAGCGCGCCCGTCGCGCCTGTCGCTACCGCGTGCACGAGACGAAGGGATGACTCCAGTTCCTCCTGTGGACAAATTTGTTTTTATTATACAAAATAGTTATACTATTTCAAATTCCAATTCTTAATTGTCGTCTCGAGGTTTTCATTTCCTCTCAAAGTTTCGGAAATTGATATGAACGGGATCCCACATCCCGTTGATATCAATTTCCACAGAACTTGAAAAAGAGAGAGAGAGGAGGGAAAATGGGATGCTTAAACCCTAGGTTTTTCTTCCCATCCCTGTAGTTACTTCATTAAATGTTACATAGACAACGTTAATTGAAATTGTATTTGTGGAATGGGGCAACTCAAAAGGAACTTAATCGACTATCGATCCTTAAGAGTACAATAAATATAAAAAAATATTTACTTTTTGGCTAAACTAGTTACAAAATGAACAATATTTTTATTTTTTCCAATTAGATTTGTTCATTCGTTCAGACAAGTATTTTAAAAGTAGAGCGAAGACAGGATCAAATCAAAACCCATAAAATAAAAGAACTCCATTGAACAACGAACAAGTAATTTTCTACATTGTGAAACATATGTTTCTTCGTAGGTCATATAATAGTAACTACTAAGTTAGAAAATAAAACAATATGTGCTAGCTTCATAGAAAATAACATAAAATTTCTATTTCATGCCAGACCAAATATTATAGTTGATTAAAAGGATATTAAGTTTATCCAGAATTAAATTTAGAAATCTTCTACTTGAAACTTTGTTAGTTTATGGTATATAGATTTAATTATTTATTTCTATTGTCTTTTGTATTTCAGAAAACCAACACCATAGTAATATTAAAATCTAAATATATTTTAATTTTCTTTTCGTCGCTGTACCCCACATGTAATAGCTACCCTATTGGGAGCAGAGGGTGCTTAGTGTTAAGACACTCCGCTTCCCACTTATCGGCGAATTCCGGAGGCATTGTGCCTCGAGTTGGGGAATTCAACACGATCAATCTCGACACGAAAACGAAGAACTGAAAATATTAATACATTTCCTCAAGTAGCCATTGAACCCGCAACCTGCCGAGCTAGGACTAATATGCCATTGCCTATGCGCCACAATTACTGGTCTCTGTTAAAAAAAAGTTTAAAAATTACATAAAATAAGTAATGTAGATTATAGAAATATATATGTACGGTACTTAAAATTACCTAAATTACACCGACTTACCTGTGAAGCTTGCAATATCTACGGAGAATATTAACGAATTTAACACTCGCGTGATAATAGACGTGAATATGATAATTTTATTTAATGGTAAGCTTATACGGTTGTACAAACGGTTTAAAATGACTGTAGTACGTTCATACGAACACGTTATTCTCACAGTCTAACGAAGCATTATTTCGCTTCTTCAATTAATTTCATTCCTACCGACCGTAGATTAATTAATGATGATATAATTTAAACATTCCAAAATTGTTATTTCAGAGGCCGTGATGGCAGTGGGACTGAACGAAGTTGTGGGTTCGATCCTCATTCGGGATAATGAATAATTATTTATTAATATTAAATTTTTTTTGGTCTTGTACCAAGGTTTTGCCTGGTGTTGAGTTACGCGATTCAACAAGCAATGCCTTGAAAGTTCAGTGAGGAACGGAGAGTTTTAACACTAAGTTCGTTTATATGCAACTAAGACATTTTTACATACTATTTATGAAATAAATGTAAATTTTATAGATACCGATAAAGCAGAAATGCAATACATTGCAATTACGCATGTGCTGACCGTTTGTTAGGACTGTCCAACCAATCTGGATACCCAGGATATAAATCTACCGTCTATGATATTACCAGTAATTTATAGCCTAGTTTTTGACATTCTACTGGTTAATTGATATATTATATGAATTATTAAATTCTCCATTTTATTGTATTGGTATAATACATTTTTAATTTACGACAATTTTGTTTAATTTTTATTGTAATATTGTAATATTTATCATTGGAAATTTAAAATGAGTAAGAATTGTATAAAATATCCAGTAGTTTTTTAAGTAAGTTTCACCGTGCTCCTACCTCCAACATTATTTGGGGTAGTTTAGTCACATTGTTTTCCAATTTCTACTTGTTTTAGTGATTTTTTGTGTTGAATGAAGGAATCCATAATATTTTACTTAAAACCTCTATGTTTGTTTGGTGTTGAACTCCGCAGTATTTCAGCTTTGAAAGACAAGCAAAAGCCAAACGGAATATCTTAACGCTAGTTCTCTCTGCCTACCCTGCAGTGTGCGGGACACAGCCTGAAGCTGATATATTTGGTTTTAAAAATCTATATGGAAATTGTGTGGCCTTATGTAGGTTCTATCCACCAATCGAATATTGTTCTGGGTTCATAATACCCCAAGAGAATAGTATCACCGATAGAACTCATATTGGCTATACGCTTTTAAATGAAATCAACAAAATAAAAGTACTCTAGTACATTTTAGAAACTAAAAATCCAATATTGAAGGAAAAGTAAAAGAAAAATATCATCAATAGATGATATTTGTATTAGTTAGGTGAGTAGCTGGAGATTAGTAAGTCTAAAACAAATGGATGGAATGTATGAATAAAATCAAGACCAGAGAGTTTTTAGCCATAATAAACATTTTTGCATAACACTGTACCTTGCACGTGGCAGAGTAGGCAATGGAAGCCTAGGCTTAAGACACACCGCTCTTATTTTCCGCCGTATTCTGGAGACATTTCGTGTTGGAAACAGGAATAAACTCGCTCTTCGCCTCGACAGCAGAGCGAAGAAATGAAAATATTAAATATATAATTTCTGAGAGTGGAAGTCGAACCCACAACCTGTCACGTTTTCACACGCCCATGTTGCTGCACCACGACAAGCCTCAACTAAGTATAAAAAATTTAAAATTTAAATTCAACAACAACAACAACAACTTAAGTGCACATACATCAATCTGTCACAACCACTCTAAACGCTACCGGAATTTGTCGAGCATTTTAAAAAGCTTTAAATCACTATTTTTATGTACGACGTGTCTCCTGCAAATCTAAAGAGATCTGGATGACGTCAGCGATGGGACGATAGAGGTGAATGTGTACTCTGGATCTATTGTGGGAACACTCGAGGACCCTTTAGGCTAACAACTAAGTAATTATATGGTTAATTTAGCAATGTTTAGTATTCCTTTTTGGTAAATTTAAATTGGTCAAATGTTTTACTGGTTTTTTAAGGTGTATATGTAACTATTTATATATTTTTTTTAGTTACTTGTCCCAGCTTTGCTTGTATATGTACAGTAACTACTACAATAAATAGAATTTTTTTTTGTGAAGGTTTAGAGGGAACTCTGGAAGCAATGCGCGGTGAGTGGCGGAACTTAACGTCGCGCTATACATTGCAGTGCTGGGATTTTTTTTAAATGGGAATCAAACATAGTCTGTCGCGTTCACAGTCATTTTTACTCCTGCACCACGACTGGCCTCAAGATTTAAAATTCTTTAATTATTCTCCAGAAATGAAAGAAGAATTTGTGTAATAAGCACGTTTAAGCACTTAAATGAAATGGTATGGAAATAACAAATGTCGACGTTAGAATGCAGTTCAATTCGTGCGCGACGACTTTATTTTGCTATGAACAAATCTGCATTCTATAATATTTTTCTGTTTCAAAATTTATTGTAATGAACGTCGTTATATTTATATTTTACATTCTTTAAGTTATCTTTGGTTGTTACTCTTTATACGTTAAGATAACAAGATAGCAAAATTAGTTACATTTTTTTTATAAATGTTATATATGTATCCTTAACATCAGTTAAATATCAATATATTCATACCTATATTATAAATTCGAAAGTAACTCTGTCTGTCTGTCTGTATTTTACGCAATCAGGCCCAAACCGCTAATTTAATTGTGATAAAATACTCATATAGAGATCCTTGAGGGTCTCGGGATGAACATAGGATACTTATTTTTCTCATATTTGTATTATTTTCGATATATACCAATATATTAAAATACTTATTAATTTGACATGCAATTTATTCCGCCATGTTTATTACAACCGTCGCTATGCGACCGTTGCTAAGCAACGATTGGCAAAGTTTTTTGTTAGAAAACGTCACCCAAAATGAGCTTGCTTAATGCATCTCTCTATTGAAAACTGAAAATAATTTCATAAATATATTTAATGAATATTCGTATAGTTCAAGCGGGCGTAACCGCGTTAGGGTCCACTAGTCTTCCCTATTTCTCTTTTACAATAATCTGGAGGTAATTGATCCGAAATTACAACAACCTCTATATACTACCTATCAAATAATAATTTAGTTATCCGGATTATTGGAAAATATTTAGGTCTGTGTTCCATCATTTCGTTTAAGTAAGTTACTTAGTCATTTACATGCATGGATCGCTTGGTAAACTGACAGTCAGCTTCACCCTGTATTCCGGACATAGCAGGGGACCTAGTATTAAAAGCGTGTTGAATTGCGGAATTCAACGCCGCGCTTTATCTTGACACCAGAATGAAGAAATGAAAATATTAAATATTTCTTTATCTCGTGAAGGATTCGAACTCACAACCGCTTTGCAGTCACAAACCTGCGTCACGACTGGCCTGATGGTAAACAGACAGTCATTTAGATATTAAAATATTAATACTAATATTTAACTATAATTGAGTTTATTTTGCTATATATTTTAATGAAAATGTGTGTGTGTGTGTGTGTGTGTTTTTATAATAATAGTACGAATTACTAAAGTTGTATTTATAGGTATAATAATAAGATTTTTTAAATTTTTAAACATATAATTAATAACCATAAAAATCGAGAAATATGTCGTTTTGCATATTTTCCATACATCCGATGCATTAACTGGCAATTTGGAAAAGTGCTCTGGAAATTTGCCATCGGAAAAAGATATGGAAAAAGTAAGCGCTCTCGCTGGCACTATTAAAAAGTAATTTTTGCTGCACGGATTCGTTCGAAATTGGGATAGAGCCCAAACTTAATATGTTAGGCGGGTGTAGGGTTTAATCTGCAATATCGATTTCACGTGCATATCTGTTAGGATTTGCGAAATCCGATAGGTGTACAGGATAATGGACGAATATTCGCTTGTAACATGCGATTATGGGTTTTGTCTAGCTTAATTTATTTTTTACTAGAGATAATTTAGTGATAAGTCACCATTTTCTTCACTAACCGCTTACATTCATTGTTGCGATACTCAATTTTTTTACTTCCTATATTGCAGATGAGCAAAGGCAACCCTTGAACATAGTGCTAAGACACTCCGTTCCGATGAAGAAATTTCCGTTCCACCAAATTATGGAGGCATTGCGTGTTGAGTGACGGAACTCACAGTCGCCAGACCGCCACAGTTACCAGAGCGTAGAAATGAAAATATTCAATCCCCGAATGGATATCGAACCCACAACCTGTTACTGTTGTGTTTACAGACGCACGCTTCTGCCCCTGCGTCTCATATCCTCGTAATATTAATTTCACATAATTAAGTACACTCACTCTGTACGTAGTGACGTTGACAGCATAGGCTTGCAACCACAGCACGGCACAGATGGGCAGCAGCGCAGTTGTCACGCGCCGCGGCGCTCTCATCTCCGGCGACCATTCGCGCGATTACGCGCTCTTCTGTGAACAAAATCATATATATATAGTTCTATAATTATTTTATTAAGATGAACTGTTTGTTTAGTTGAACGCTGTTATCTCAGAAACTGTTAGTTATAATTGAAGATATGAGAAAAACAAGAGAACTTAGTGTTTGTCTTTCAAGTTGCATAGGTCCTATTTAAAGCATTTCCATTTGATCACGCGGGCGAAGCCCGCATGAATGATGAATCCACATTTATCGAGTTAAGTCTGTAAACTGTAGCATTTCAAGTTATACCTATATTTTAGTTAACACATACCTATATTATTATAATATTGAACATTCTTCAGCTGAAACATGCAACCACAAATATTACATGCAGTCGGATACATTCCATTGGTGATGGTGAAACTTATAACCTTTTCACTTATTTCCACATTTGCTGAGAATACAGTCTTCTGGGTCCATGGCGGAACCCAACGCCGCACTTTTTGGGCCAGATGGGGGCAATTTAGAGATAGATATTCTACAATTAAAACAACCATAAGAGATTCAATCCCCGAGTGGGGATTGAACCGATCAAACCCACAAACTGTTGCGTATTCAACGTCAAATTTCAGACCGATTTCAGTACTACCTACGTTTAGTAAAATTTTTGAAAAGCTTATACTCAGTGAGCTTCTTATTTATTTTAATAAAAATAAGGTCAATTTGGTTTCACTCGTAGAAGGTCAACATCTGATGCTGGGGTCAAATTATTAGAGAGTGTATTCGCGGCTTGGGAGGAGGTGATGACTTTGGGGTGTTTTGTGACTTATCCAAAGCATTTGATTGTGTGCAGCATAAAACTCTTATCAGGAAGCTACACCACTATGGTATAAGAGGCATTGCTTTGGATATTCTCACTTCTTATTTAAGTGATAGGATTCAAATGTAAATGTCAACGGGAAACTATCACACGGGTCACCTGTAGCATTGGGGGTGCCACAAGGCTCTATTCTGGGTCCGTTTTTATTCCTTTTGTACATTAATGACTTACCTCACCTTATGAGAGATACCTGTGAAATGGTGTTGTTTGCAGATGATACATCTTTAGTTTTTAAGGTTAATAGACGGCAATTGGAAATTGACGATGTAAACAATGCTCTTTCTAGGATATTACACTGGTTTAGTGCTTTTAAATAGTAGTAGAACTAAATGT
>DWNA01002813.1:0-11028 GCA_018249835.1 Heliconius besckei
GGTTGCTATAGACTTTTTGGAAATATGAGATTTTGATATTAAATAGTATCACTATATGTATTATTTTAATTTCTTTTAAACATTAGCTAAGATAAGTGCGATAGTTACTTGTATTTTTTTTATCACTATCAATTAATTCTAGTATTAATTATACATATAGCTAGGCTATTTTGACGTATACTTAAATAAAATGAATTCGAGTAACTAAATATTGATATGTAAATGCATAATAGTTCTAAATTCACCGGTCATTACGATTTGGTGTCATAACGTCGAATCATATAACTTTTTTATAACCAAAAACATATTTGAACAAGTTTTACACTCGTCGCTTTACTTTCCCGGCGCATTTAGTCATATTTGCATATGAATCTGCAGTTTTGCATGACATATTTTCAATTTTTTCAATTTTTGTCGTTACTATTAAACTACCGATAGCATGAAAGCGTCACATGCTATCTACGGAAACATTGAAAGTACGATATGAATATTTTTTTATCCAATTCATGTTCATTCAATGCTCAATTGAAGATAATTTTTATATATTTCATTTATAACTTAGTGAGTATAAATTTATTATTACATGTCTTTTTTTCTATTTTTTTGTTTAATGATCTGTTCATTTATTAATATTTACACGGAAATATCGATTTAAAAATAGATGATTCTTGTTAAAGTGGTTAACTAATAATTCCAGGCGTAAAACCTATATCTTTCGAATATACAATGTTTTCGCCTGGTTTGTTTTGGCGGCCTTTTGGCGCAATGTTAAAAGGTTTGTATGATACATGTTATATAAGTAAAGTAAAAGAGTGAGTACAAATATTTATTCTAACACATTAATTTTTAAAATTTTAATGCAAAAACTTGAATTTTGCCCTTTTCCGTTAAATATTTTAGTGATTTATAATTCTTATGAGAAATAAGCTTAAATTATCAACCGTGTCACCACACAAATTGAAAACTTTAAATCATTTTGCTTCTTCAATAATACCAACAAGATGAAATCTTAATTACGGCGAAAGTTGAATATTTTTATCCAACCTGTCTGGTACCCCACCGCACCCCAAAATAGGTCAACCGACTGAAGAACGAGAAAAAAGGTTAAATCGATACAAAACGCTTACAACAAATATTTTCATTACTCGATCGGTAATAGAACCCTCAACCGCGCTTAGGAATGATTAAAAACGAATAAAAGAAAACAAAATGTTTCCATCTTATCGATAAGTCGGTACGCACGTATATCTGAATTTGTCGAAGAACCGAAGGCTGAATATTTTAAACTCACCACCGATACCGATATGTTTTTCTTGGTCTCATCTTGATATATTTACTGAGGGAAGCTACGATCGAGATCTTTCCTTATTGCTTTCGTCGAAAAACGTAATCGCATTCATCCGTTTATTGTTATGGAGTTTTAATTTTAATTATTAGCATAAAATGTAAATTTCAATATTTTTCGACATCTCGGCTTCCATATGAAATAATTAAAGGAATATTGCTTGTATATCATGTTGCTTAATTTAAATTGAACGCCACACCAATTAGTAGGTAAATATACATGTAATTATCTTAAATTACACCTATGCGCGTGTACGTAGAGAATACTCGATTCGGTTTCTGGTGTTGGCTTTTCATCAACATGGTAATCGTACGATAACATTGAATGCGTCCTACCTGCCTTGAATTAAATAAAAATAATCCTCAAAAAGAACGAAATGGGCAATTTTTACGGAATGTTTATAAAGGGAACGTTTTGCGAGTGTCGTTATACACTCACAATGCCTATTATTGTAAAAGAATTGCTGAATAGACATCATCATATATTTGTAAGCTTTCACAATAATTACGAAATACCAAGCTAAGGTTACAACCGGACCTAATCTGAAATCAATAATAATAGTTCGAATAGATACAAACAAATTATAAATATATCCTTTTATATACATAGAGATAAAAAATGTATTGTCTTTATTTATAATGCTAGATCAGTAATAAGAGCCAGATAAGAATAAAGCGTTAAGATATACGAATAAATGAAAAATTTACGACCCAATTTATGTTCGGAACAGTACGAAATGACCACTATTCATGTGTATAGAGCCTTGTATATGGTGTTTTGGGCGTGAGTTATATTTACGGCACTATATGTTTAGCGACAATCGTAAAAGACTCATGTTTTACACCGCCCGTAAACTAACTGCGAATGTTAGTGGGAAAGTTGCTTGATGCATAGGTAATCCGTTCACGGCACCGCCACACCGCCACCCCGCCGGGACCCGCTTAATGATACCCCATAAAATCTTTTTCATCTAAATGTGCTTTTGTTGTATTCCCTCTGTCAATTACTCAGGTACTATTTTGTAGGACCAATAAAATATAATAGTTGGCTGTTAGATGGTTTTTCTAAAATATATTTACTCAAAAATGGAATCTAATAATATTAATAGCAAATTACTTCATAATAAATAATGAGTAAACTGTACATAAAATGTAAATCTTATTCAAACACTATTTTGGTATAAAAGCTGCAAGTACACGAGAGAGACAGTATTGGTGGAACCGTTGACCACAGAACCGCTGTCCACAGAACCGCTGTCATCATCAGCCGCCACAGCCTACGGTTGGAATTAATAATTAACACTAGTTTTTTATTGCCCTGAATAAGTTAGTAGAAAATTAACAATTTATCCTCCTTACTTATTTACGTTTAAAAATAATTTATTTTATTTATTCGCCTTCATTCTCGTTGTGATTTGGCAGTGTTTAGATTAACTACAACTCACACGTTCAGTGGATTATATCGAAACGTATAACGGAATGTAGCCTCCCTCAATATCTTAGATTATTGCATTCAAACCTACACACTTTTCAGATTTTATAATATTAGTATAGATGTATTTTTTACTAGCGTATTTTCTCATATGAATTACATCCGAGATCTAATAACAATATCATTTTCAATTGATAGGTAAAGTTTGCCAATTAAATTAAACCATTATTTTGTAGCATTATTACTTCAATTCTTTGTATCGATATAACTTTTTAATTTATGAACGGATTAAATAAAATAAACAATGTTAAGCGAAGTTTAACAAAATATAATAGTGAAAATTTAAGAATTAAATTGGTTAAGGCGTTTCTGAGATTATCGTGAACAAATGCACAGACAAACAGATAAAAAAAATAAGATAATTTTTTTGAGTTGTACATTAATAAATATCTCATACGTCTTCTATGAATAGACAACAATGAGTTATAATTTTATACGAGTATGTATATTTCTATAGGTATAGCTAAAGCTTATACGCGATATAACCCAACGCGATAAGTGTGAAATGAATTTTATAAACTATCTCAGCGATGTGACCACACAGCCCCTGTCATCCACAACTGTTCCTAACATATCATATACATACATACCAACTACAATCTTCTATAGTTATGTTAATTACTGATTGCTACATTTTCTAGTTTCAAATTTTATATTTATTATAAGACAAGTTGGTGCCCGCTACTTTATTCCTGAGAATGTTATGACTTTCGGATTTTGCATCTAAGCTCTTAGCTCCACTTGCGATGTTCCGGACTTTTGAATTTTGTATGTCAACGGAAAAATCTCATCGTGCTGAGCAACTTTGGCTAAGGAGCGATTTTTTTATTTATTATGATTTTGATTCTCAATTATATTTAATGTCTTTTCTCAAGTTCTAAAAAAATTTCAAAAAATTAAAATATTGTCTTCATTGTTAATATGGAAAGTTATATCACTGTAGGCAGTGTAAAAATAAGATATATTTCTTTGTGTTTCACTCATCAATATATAATTTTTATATACAAACAAGTTACTATTTTAGACAATCTCATGAAAAAAGTGAGATGACGCCACACGTTGAATATTGTAGATTTTTAGATTATTATAAACTTCACGCTGCATCCTGAACATAGCAAGCAAGTAGGCAGAGGGAACTTGAAAGCCTAATGTTAAGACACCGTTCCCACTAAAACAAACTTCCGTTCTCCACTTTCCGCTAATAATTAATTATAGATTAGATTCATAGATTAATATAAAATCATTTCTTATATATTGTGCAAATGTTGGCACAATAAAATTCAACTATTTGTTGACATCGTCAGCATCCTAAATAACCGAAGCTTGCCGAACAAGTGAGATCCGAATATTGCGCCTCGCTACCCTTTTCAACAAATACAGAACACACATTGTAGGTGCACGAACCTCTTCCTCTATAAAAAACCTCCCTTATTATGTTCCTGTGTAGGATATGAGGAAATTGGCTCAATGGCTTTATATGAAAAACTCACGTAATCTTCTTGGCGTGTGGCCTACAATATCGTGAACTTACCACTCGTACCACTTGTAACAACACTTTAATTTGCAAAATTATGATTTTAAAATATTTTTGATTTAGGTATGTGTTATCTAATGTAGCTATATGAAAAGTACATTTTATTTTTCAATTGGAAATCGATCTTTAATAATAACGTAAGTAAATATAACGTTTTATTAAAAAAAATGCAATGAAAACAAATATATGTAGGTATATAATTTAATAATTTTATTTTAATCAAGACAAGCATATCAGAAATAGCATTTAAGTATAAATTGTAAGCAGTGCAAGATTGAGTGCACGAAGTATCTAATAAAGTACCTACTGCAGCGGTATGTCGCGTGTCAACGACGAACCGCGATCGGTCGTGCACACCTCGCCGGCCCGGACCTCCGCATCACCAGGTACGCTTTAGCGGCAATCACCACACCGCTGTTATGAAAATTCCGACATTGGAATTCTGACTCCCACTAGAAAATTTCGCTGAGTTCTGCGGTTGTCGTCAGCCGGGTTTTTTTAAGAACTGGAGTCTGTTACGTTTATTTCAGCCTGCATTTTACGGAGGCGGGAATGTGCTCGGCTTTGGTTTATTTGTGAGCCGCCTTTCTCATGAAATTGCACTGTTTCATTGCTTACGAGTCATTTTGAGATTGTAGTTAGGAGCAAATTTTTATCGTGATGCCTTTTTTTTCATTAAAATATTTAATCCATCGTAGAATCCGCTTCCACTTTTATCACTACCAAGAACATAACCTGGAGAACAGTTGCTTATTACAAGTATTGAGGCACAAATCTCATTCAAGTTTGAAAACCGCCGTATTAACAATAACAAAAGCAGACCAATAACAAGGCTATCGTTAAAATCTGATTGCGGATATCAATAAGAAACGAGAAGGAACATAAATTTTCAAAACCCATCAACCATTAACAATTACAAAAGAAAGGTAAGGAATGAAATGTTTTATTCATTCCGTTAACGAGGAAATTACTTGGAGGGCGGCGATGGATCGGATTGCAAGAGGACGCCGAGAACCTTTAGGGAGAAGTATGCCCAATAGTCGTTCTAGGCATCTTTAGCTACTAAAGTGTCTTTTGCTTGGAAATTATTTTTATTCTGTATTTAAAAGCTTCACATAGTTTTTTCTTTATTTTTTTAGTATAAGTAATAAAAAAAACATAACAAAAATGTAATAAATTGAATAATTAACTCAAACCCAGAGCTAGTATAATGTTTATCAAAATTTAAGCACAAACATTCAAGACCCGGGCTAATTACGTAAAGTTCGTACAAATTCCGAATAGGCTGTAAAGAGTGCGAATTTGCATTGAGAATATTTTTCGTCAACAATTAGCCTGTTAGGCTTTTGTCTACTGGCAGGGGTTGGTTTTAACGACGTTTTAAAAGATTTCAACCCGCGAGACTGGGGGCTTATCGCGAACGTGCTCGCCTGCTTGTTACAAAAACCCCTTTATTAACTTTACGATGTCTTTAAAGAATAACAGATATAATAAATACACAGGGTTCATTTTGCTACGTGGCATTTTTATGTTTCTGGAATCTTTTTACAATCCTTTACTTTTTATATTATTCATGCTGAAACGGAATAGTAAATATACTAACGGCATTACTTCTTGTTAGGTTTTTTGAGCAACGCCATGACAGGTTTAAGCTGCAAATAGAAATTTTGTCATCAATTTTTTCCTGAAATTACGCATTTTACCCATGAGTATACATACTCAAAAGCGATATATAGTTATCGAACACAGATACACGATTGAACTCGAATGACAATTATCATACTAAAGACGATACTCAGACGACACTTAATACGTGAACGAAAAAAAAAACACATGTGTCTGTATACTCAAAAATTTGTAAGCCAGAATCTTTATTTTAAATTGGACTTATAAACAGTCATAGAAGGTCGTAAGTAACCTATTCTATTTTGATATACGATATGAAAAGCTGTTAGTTACAAACGTTACTAAGAGTTTATTATGAGATACTGAAGCCTTTGCACGTCCATTCTGGAGTTCTATTTAATCGTTGAGACGAAATGCAACTGGGTCTTTGTGCTATGTACTCGTGAGAGCACTAACTCAACCAATAAACCTGCACAATTTGTCCTTAGGGCTAAAGGCAGATGCTACATTGTTTATAAATTATTCAGTGGTGAATTTTGGAAAACCGTATACAAAGTTAATGTCATTTAATGCTTTGCTTTTAGTATTTAAATATGTAGTTAAATATATATTGATTTGAATGTTTTCCCCTTAGTAAATAAGCTTACAACAATATGAATACGTGTGCTGACTACAATATTATAATTATACTTAATAGGTATCCTAATTATATTTTATTTTAAACATGTTCAATTTTTACAAATAAACAATGTATGAATATAATCGCGTTTGTTTCATCTATAGCGTTGGGTTTAAACACAAGGCGAAAGTAACAGAGATGGGGGATCATTTTCCAAATGCCGCTGGCGTCCGGAATCGCAAATTATATACCTACGAAGGTGCAGAGTGAGGGTGTGTACGGTGGTGTCATAGTCCGCTTTGTCGACATTGGCCCGGCGACGGCCGTTGAAATGATTTATGTTTGCAAACCAGCTTGTGCCGCCGCCGCACTGGCCACGTTAGCAACTCCAACGAACTTCGTCCACTTTCATGGACAATGTATTCACAAACACTTCTATACAGTTGCTGGCTGCCACCAACGTAAATGCAAATGCACCTACAACAGAAGATAACTTTTATTTATATAATAAACAAAATGGGTGTTCACATTCGTGTTTTATTTACATAAATAACATTGCGAAATTACTTACGTCAATATAAAATACTGGCGGAATCACTCTCAATTGTTTAGATATGAATAGAAAGGAAAATACATCATTGAATAAATGACTACGCATTTGACAAACGAGCATTCACAGCTATATCCCGCGGTAAACGAGGTTCTCCTCGATCCTCCCCAACGTATTATAAATAATATAGGAATTCCTCAAGGGGCCGCGGAAATGTACTGGATTTGCTATATCTTATACGCTTTTTTGGCTTAAGTTCCGCCAGTAGCTACCTACTCGTAGCTCAGCGTCTGAGCTCAACTTCCTTCTTTAATAACCCATTAGTCAATTACCGTTTTTTAATATTGTATCTTATACTTTAAAGCGAATTCTCGTTGTTTTATGTTTTCTATGAACGAACAATTTTAGGCCTTCCTTTATAATATTAACCTTTCTTCTTTTTTACTAAAAAGTTAGATTTTATTTATAATGTCCTATTTAACAAAGCTACCTTTTCTTTATCTTATTTAGAAGAATGTCATAATATTCTATTTCCTGGGTAAATTGATTATACAACTCCAAGCGCAATAGAATTATAAAATAATATTGAACTCCATTCACTTTGTAACGGTCGGTAATGTCTCTTAACAACCCACAAAGTTGTTAAGAAACATTATATGAAATAAAGCAATTTTTATTCAGGCAAAGCAAGTCAAGACTCCGTTGCTCATACTTGTTTTTCTTAAATCTCTCTGTGAACAATTATATTATGGAGAATCTTGTTAACGTTTGAAATCATTTTCTCTGCCCCAGGAATAATGAGTTCTGTGTTTTCACTCGAAACCCCGGTGACTTTTGTTTAATGGAATGATAATACGAATGCTGGCCTCTTTGTAGTGAGGGCCCGACAGTATTGTTGTTTTTCCTCGGGCGGGTCACTTTAGTTTCTAAGGATAATGTCATTGCTTTTCTAAAATTTCTTGCGAATGGATTACGAGATTGTATAATATAAATTGTAAGCTTCCCTCTGTAAGAGCTTTACATTAAAATTTCAAATTTGGACAGTATACAATCTGACTTACTTAATATTTTAAAATGCTAAAACCTGCTTATAAATTAATGAATTATTATTATATTTATGGATATGCAGCTACACGTCGATATACATTTTTAGGCTTGAAGTTTTATGCTCTAAATAAAAACTAATATTATTCGATTACCTTTTATTTTGCTTCAAAAACACTATACGTATTATATGAATACATAGCTAATAAATTTGTTATGGTTTTAATCCTCGCTTGAAAAAAAATTAAGGAAATATATTTTTTAATTTTTCTTCGGTAACGCAAATGTGTTAACGCGAGAAATGAAATATGTATTTAGAATATCGCGAATCCAATGAAAAGTAGAGATCGGAGTATCTTGACACCCGTTTTTCTTGGCTAATATTGAACGGCCTAATGCCAAATACAAGATAAATCAAGAAGCTCCAGAAATACATACCTATTATTAGATTTTTTTTATAAAATTATAATATACAGCTGGTATATTATAATTTTATAAAAATAATATGTATAAATAAAATTTTCTGCAGAATATGTAAGTAAACAAATTTAATTACATCCCTGAATTAGCCATTTTAGCCATTACCATCGCCGTGAATGGGAAACTTCGGAGACCTCAACTTTAAACGAGTTTCCCTGCAAGTGGGTCTCACAAAAAGTATTTTGTAAAAACACCTTTTGTAAGTTCTATCAAAAATACATTCACAAGTTTTTCACTGAGGATGAAGTGTTCACTTTGTGGCGCAAATTTTTACTTATTTTCTCATTTTATTCAGTCGCGATTTTTATCTGTCGCACGTTGCAGTGTTTGCTCTTTTCTTTATGAGGCATTCTATTATTGAGAGTTGGTACATTTGAATAAAAGAATAAAACATATACTTTTACGTTTAAAATAGAATTCTGTATAACAACAACGTCGATAATTAAACATAGAAAACTATTTATCTATTAAAGGAACTTAAAAACAAAGCCTTAACGATTGCCCAAAACTAATAAATAGCAACGTGACAACAAACAGGTCTAACAAAACTGGATATTAAAATTGCAAACTATGTTATCAATTTAGAAACGATACCCTATTTAATATCCATTTTACGTTTTCCCAGAGGTTTAGAATTCGTGAACCGAAATTGCGGTATTGTGTTAAATAAATTGTTATTAATGACCAAAACGCTCCTTACTCGCCGTTATAATAGCTGTTCGTATTTTGTTTCGGGGATAAATTTTAGATACATAGTTGAAACAGGCACCACCTTCTTAACACGCTTTGTCAAATTCTGACCTTACGGCACATTCTTTGCATTTTTGACGCGTTCTTTATGTCGACAATGAAAAATGTTCTGGATTATTACAAAAAAATGTTGTTTAATTTGCTACGAATGTTTAATATATATTTTTTTTATTTTTATAAAAAATGTCGTGGCGCAGAAGTTTCGGTATATTTTAGGTTTGTTCGCTGGTTCTAACTTCGAGTCGCATTTGAAAAAAATATCAATAAGTTAAGACATCGCAAAAATAAAAAATACTTAGAAACATTTGTTTCGTTAAAAAAATTGTATAAAATTTAATATATTTACAAATCTTTAGTAAAATGAGTATTTCACTTAGCAGTGGTCACATTTGTTCCTAAAACAAACGTCAGTTTTAAAAGTGAACCTTTATTTCTGTTCCCTATCATCGACTAGCTAGATATCCTCCGTACAACCCCGACTGCTCCATGCACTTGAGCGCTAATAGCGATGTAAAGCTAACAAAGTAAATAGCAACCGGATTCTAGCATCCTTATTATCTTTGTGCAAAGAAACAAGGAACCAAAGAAACTCGTTTATCTAATACACCAGTCTTTATTTATTTATTTTATTATTGAATAAAAATAACTAAACAATGCTGGAAGCATTTAAGCACGTTAAGTGAAAATACTTCAGGAAAATTTTACAAGTTTATTATGCCTCTTTGTGTCTATTACTAAGTATATAATAGAATATTATATTCATATAGGTATGTATAAGTGAATTCAGGTAATATATGTTAGTAGCTAGTAGGTAGGTAGTATTATAATCCTCTTTTAACGATTATACAAACAGTGGTCCATATGTTCTTAGTGAAAGGGTCGCTCTTATTCATATTCTTTTACGATTCCACCAAAACACGGCAAACGAAGCCTAAAGATAACCCAGGGGCGGTGTGAGAGCTGTTGAATTTTACGATTCCGCTAAGCCGCCTTAAAGTCGGACCCTTTCTGGATATTTTGATTTATTTATGGGCGGCAGGGAGTAGGTGAAACGTGGTAAAAACAATAAACGTATGCTTATTGGCAACACTTCGTACACCAAAGAAAATGTTGTTTTTAAAATAATATTTTCAGAAAATTTGTATACAGCTATTTGAATATAAGAAAAGCGTAGCGTTTACATTTTATAGTAAAATGCAATAACATGCAATGTATGATCCTAAAGACATATAAAAGAATGATATACATTTCTCAGGCCATTGTGTCGTAGTGGAAAAGCGTCTGACTGCTAACCCCATGCTTGTGGGTTCGACTCAAGACTCAATGGTATAAATTAATTTCGCTCTGGTACTTAGGCTTGTTGAGATCCGATTCAGGAAAGCGGAGAGCAGAGTATATAAGTACTGGGTTGCCTCTTTAAAATGCTGAATAAAGCGTAGAGCTGATGAAAATGAAATGAAAACACAAGTTGTTTTATTGGAACGTCACAAGTAAAGTGAGTTAAATAGAAGAAACTTTGTGATTTTTACTTGTGACGTTTAAATAGTTTTTATCAAAAAGAAAAGTCACTACAAAACATAATACATGAC
>DWNA01002814.1:0-11026 GCA_018249835.1 Heliconius besckei
GCCAGGTCCCCCCAACCGTGGTCCTGAGTGGCCGCGCCCACACCACATGCAGGCCCCCCCGGCACAATACGGGCCCCCGCAACACCAGATGCCGCATCAGATGCCGCCGCCGCATGTTGTGAGTTTTTTTTAGTTTCGCGCTGTATTTCGTATAAAGCAGGGTAGGCTGAGGGAGGGTTATTATCGGTTTCCTGGTTACCACTTTTACTACATTGACCAGCATGTACTCGGTGGAGAACAGATTCATCTATACAATATGCTACCATTACTAATTAGCATTATGTTATTTTGGTATTTGTTGTAGAGAAATTTTCTACATAAAACGGTTGGCGATTTTCCCTTTTTTCCTTTTTTAATTTCCCTTTTTTTTTTTAATAAAGCAACAATTTTCATTTAGTGTATGAGTTACCGCCTTTTTCTGGGCTGCTCTTTCCACCTGATCCATTCCATTTTGTTATTTCAATTGTCCACACCTATTTTTATATTCAGAGAGATTATTATTACAATCATTATTTATTTTCTGCATTTTTCTCATGTTATACAGACATATTTTGTGTTTTTTGTAATAACAACGCATATTAATGTTTAATATTTTAAAACCCTTGCAGCCGCCCGGCCAAGGCCTGCCGCCGCCTCACCACCAGCTGCCGCCGCACGCCGGCCCGCCGCGCCCCTCGCTGCCGCAGCACCCAGGTAACTTGTTTGGTAATACACAATTTTTATACTTTGTATGCTGTGAATGATGAGCATGATGGGGTTTATTGAGGTATAATTTGTTTAGTAATATGTATATTTTTAAATATAATATGCGTTTAATGTTAAATTCGATCTCTAATATATGTTAAGTAAGGGAGACAGTAATAACCTAGTATAATATTAATGACACTGTGTGTTTTTTTTCTCTTTCTGAGTGAAGAAATGAAAATAAGTTCTGAAAAAAATATTTCCCAAAAAATTGAATATATAATAATGATTTTCACAGTCAGGCACTGTGCCAATATAGACTAATATAGTGTATATAAAATGATGTGCCTAATCTACTAAGTTATATGTATTATGATATTACTTTATCAATGTATTCTATATTATATGTCCGCCAAGCATGGGGAATATAAAAATATTAATAATTCTAAGAGATTACTTGATATTATTTGGTAAATATGAGGCATTTGGAGCTATTATTTATGTACTAATTGCATGTTGTAGAATTAGCTGTACATTATTTGATATTTTTTTTTGTGTTGTATTATTTACGGAGAGATCTGGGATTTGGTAATAGTAAAAAAATATTTATAATTAGAAAGTGCTCAATACCTCCAGAATTTGGCGGAAAATAGAGAGTGTCTTAACACTAGGCCCCCTCTGCTTACCGTCCTGTGTGCGGGAGACAGCGTGACGCAAAATTATTATCAGTGTTTTGTCGGCTGTCAGTTTACATTTGGAAATACGGAACTGCGAATATAGTTGAAAATAATATTAAGTACATAAAAGAACGTAATGCAATTTCACATATTTGATTTTATAATAATTTATTGGAGATCAGAGAGGCTGTCGTGCCGCAATGGCACAAGCGTGCGACCACGTGAATGCGACTTGTGGGTTTAATTCCCCACCCATGAGAATAAATAACAATACTATGTGTGAAAAAATTGGTTATATCACAAGGATTCCTTATTATGTAATGTTATTTTTTCGAAAGGCATGTCAAACTATTTGTTAACTTACCTAAAATGAACTTTATTAGGCTTCATAATATAATTTTATAAACATTTAAAAGTTAGAAAAGGGCTCCACATTTATTTATTTTGTTTGGTAAAATTGCTATAAAGTATTAATATTTATTTTATAAACAACAGGTGTAGGAGGAGCTCCTGCTCCACACGTGAATCCAGCATTCTTCAATCAGCAGCCGCCGGTGCAGCCAGCACCTGCCGTACAACCGCCGCAACCTGCACCACAAGGTATACATAATCTCTATTACATAAAAGTAGTCGTATTGGGTGTTCTTTTATAAGTAGACTACTACTTGCTCGAAAAAATATGTGGCATAAAACGAGATTAATTTTAATTGTTACCAATATGTGCAGGTCCAGGAGCTCCCTACGGTCACCCAGCACACGGAGCGCCGCCACCCACACAGGGCCCGCCGCCCGGCGCTAGGCAACCCTATGGAAGACCTCCCGCGGTAAACTTATTTTATATTGTCTTTTTTGTTTTATGTTAGCCTTACAATGTATCCCAGATATGGCAGGGAAAGCAGAGGAAAACTAGTATTAAGACACTCTTTTCCCCACTTTTCTCCGTAATTTCGAAATATTGCGTGTCGAGTTCCGGAACTGAACGCCGCACTAGAAATGAAAATATCCAATGTAGGATCTGTATTTTAGTATATAAAGAATGTAAGATCCAAAAATACTATTTATTTAATTTAAGATTTGAGTAACAATTTTATGGCTTGCTTCCCGTGTTGCTTCCCTTCTTATACTAATACACTTGTGCCATTCATCTCTTTCACTCTAATATTCTATATTAATCAGGGTTTGAACTTGAGTTTTTAGCATTTCTACATTAATAAATAATAATACATTCCTCAAGTGGGAATGGGACCCACAACTGTGACGTTACAGTCATATGATTGTACTCCTGTGACGGCAGAAGCCATCGTGGCGCACAATATAGAAATATGGTATCTAAGTCTATTCAAAAGTTCCATTTTCGTTGCTTGTTACTTTTTTAATATTAATATTATGATGCTTAGTTGTTCGTTTGTTGGAACTGACTAATCCAATTAAAGAAATCTTATTGAGTCAGATATTTCATTTATTAGGAAAGGCTATATTAAAGTTATGTAATATGGCCTTCGTTCGTATCATTTTGGTGTAATCCACAGTACTCATCACAGTCCACAGTCATTTTATGTTTGTGATACTTTCTTTGGATCATTATACTTTGGAACCTTACGGAAAGTATTAACTTATGATAACTTATAGCAACATATCAATGCATATGTATATACGGGTTCATATGTATTTACTGTTTAGTGCAAGACTAATGTATTTACACATAGAGACACAAACAAAGTTTGTGAATAGTATTTGAACGTACGTACACTGACACAGAACTACCCACCGGCGGAGCCCCGGCCCGCGCACCACCCTGCGCCGCTAGGCCCGCACGCGCCTCCTCACGCGCCGCACCCGCACGCGCACGCGCCACACGCGCCGCACGCGCACGCGCTCCCCGTCATCAGCGAGGCGGAGTTCGAGGAGGTGATGAGCCGCAACCGCACCGTGTCGTCCAGCGCCATCGCGCGCGCCGTCAGCGATGCGGCCGCTGGCGAGTACGCATCCGCCATTGAGACGCTGGTGACCGCCATATCGCTCATCAAGCAGAGCAAGGTACTACTCATACAGCTTACTATAAGTAACATGTTTTGGAACATATAAAAATTTGAACGTAGTAAGAGTCGAAAATCGCTGCTCATAAAGGCGGAACTTCAATTTCCCTATATAACGCTAAAAACAAAAAAAAAATCTCGTAGTTCGATACGAATGTAATATGAGTTAAAAAAGTTAGTGCTTGGTCGGTATTCACGAGGCTATATCATATTTGTTACATTAAATCTTTAAATATTTTTAATTACCTAAAAAGTGTAAATACAAATAAGTAACAAGTTTTAATATTTAAATTATTACTAAATTACACAGGTGGCTCATGACGACCGCTGCAAGATCCTTATATCATCCCTTCAAGACACGCTGCACGGTGTAGAAACGAAGTCTTACGGTGGGGAAAGGCGACGTTCCCGTTCCAGGGAGCGCGACGCTCGCGCACACCATCGCGCTCCGCGACGACGGGACCGGTCTGCATCCCGGTATAGGGATAGGTCCCGTGACCGGGATGACAGGGACAGGTAAACCAACAAGAATTCCCTTTTTGGCATTTGCTTTTTAACCGATTTCATAACAGAAGAAGAGCTTTTCTCTCATACGGTGAGAAACGAGGACATTTCCATTCCCGTGTTTCCCGTTACTATACACTATACTATACGATATTTTCATTTAAATAATACAAATGAGTATATTGGTTTGCTTAAATACACTGTTTGACTTATCTCTGTTTTATCTGCATGTCAAAGGAAACACAACACTTTCTTGTATTTTTAACTATACTACTTTATTTTATTTATTTATACAACATATGCCACAATATAATTTATTTATCGTTTCTTTAATAGTCTTGTCTTGTTGTCTGTTTTATTATATGGTACAATTATAATCGATAAATTATTTTGCGAGTATTTTCTATACATATATTTAGTCATAATGTAAATATTATTTATTCTAATATAGCCTTCATTCCCGTCTACCTCTAAATCATGTCGAAACTATCAAAATACTTATTTTCTTTATAACTTCTTTTTATCTCAAAAGAGGCCATCCATAAATTACGTCATACGTTAAAGGTCGATGTACAACATTGTGTGAGGTGAGGAGCGAATAGCGATGGGTTATTTCTATAACAACACATTTCAAAGATAATATATGAGAATTAAAACATTGTAAATATCAGAAGGACAATTTGAGGGCTCATAAAATTAATCACTTAAAGTAATGGTTAAATGGCTCTTAAGTAGCCTTAGTGACTTTAGTAGTTAGAAATGAAGTACATTGATTGTAATCACTTGATTACAGGTACAGGGAAAGGTCGAGGGACCGCGATCGTGAACGCGACCGTGATACGTAAGGCTTTGTTATTAGAATAATCTAATATATGTGTGAAAATAATACTTAACAGACATAAAGACAGCCAATCTGATAGATAAATTCGTGTTTTTTTTGTTTTTTAATATTTTTTTACCTCTCACACTGTATTCTGTATATAGCAGGATAGGCGGACGGAATAGCTAACACTTACACTTATAGGCATTGCGAATTCAGTGATGGACTCTACACCACGTTTCATCTTTTTTACCAGAGTGAGAAAATAAAAACACTACTATTCTGAATGGAGTGGGAGACGAATCCATAACCGTCGCGTCTACAATCAGGCGCTGTGCCACAATTGTTTCAAAATTTTAATAATGTTTTTCTTTTTTTTAGGTATTATAGAGATTATCGTGAGCGTGAACGTGATCGCTCCAGGTCAAGGGATCGGGAACGTACTGACCATTATAATAGAGGACATAGTCGAGAAGAAAGGTAATATTCTATTTAATAAATAAAACGACATATAACGATGTGATTGTTTGGTTTCATTTTCAAAAGATATCATTTAATTAGTCATAGGATTGTTAAAGTGTGATTGTTTACATTCAGGGTGACCATAACTATTTAACTTTTCTATAACAATTATACAAAATATGAATTATATGAATGACTACAGGCCGCGCAAGTCGCCCGTGGAGCCTGTGGCGGAGGCGGGCGCCGGCGACGCGGCGGGCGCCAAGAGCCGCGCCGCCGCCGCGCCCTACTACGACGAGCGTTACCGCGAGCGCCGCGACCGCGACCCACCGCCCGCCGACCGGGACCGCGAGCGCGAGCGCGACCACCGCCGCGACGCGCGACACTAGCATTATTGGAAGCAAGTTGTTCAGGGTTCTCTAAATGAATGTCCATGTCCACTTGTAATATATTAATTTGCTTCTGTTGAAGTTCCATACTTTTCATACTATTATAATTACTTTTGTAATGGTAATAGTTTTGTATATTTGAGGCTGGTGTGGCTCAGCGTCTGCGGCACGCAATGTCTTGGAAATTGGGCGGTGATTGTGTAACTGAGTGACTTAACACTAGGTCCCCTCTGCTTACTCTGCTTTGTGCAGCATACACCTTGGACTTGTAAGTTGTAATATACGTATATGGAATTTTGCTTAGATGCCATTGAATTGTAAACGTTCACCTTTTTGTAGTATTTATTGGAAAAATCTATTAAAAGTATTTGTTTAAAAAATGACATGGTTAAGAATATAATTCGTGACATAAAATTCGTATGAAATAATTAAGACTGTGTTTCAATATTTGATATGAGATTTTTGTAAAATTTGACAATAAACTAATAATATTTATAACCTACAATTCTCAAGATTACGACAATATAAACTTTTTTTTTTAATATAGCAAGTTAGGCACAAGGAATTTTTTTCATTTCCCATTTTCCGCTCAAATTTCAAGACATTGCGTGTTGAGTGGCGAGACTCTCGTAACGAGAGTAAGGTGATAAATAAAAACATTTCATTCTTTCTAATGATGCTCGAACCCACAACCGTATTTAGCCAGCCAGAAGCCAGAAATTGTGCCGTTGCGCCACGGCTGTCTCAAATTTAAATTTAAATCGCAACTTTTCGACTTTTGGTTTTTTTTCTTTCTGTTTTATTCATGTCGTTAGTTAAAAGATATCCTATGTCCAATAGTAAAATATCTTTTAATAAAATCTAAAACAACGTTGTTGTAAAATACACAGCCTTAAAGTCTTATATTTATGATTATATTATTATTATTTTTATTCAAAATACTATTGAATTGATTTTGGAAAATGAACAACATTCCACCGTCAAATCCATTTATGACACCAAATTTATTTTATATTGCATTTTAATAACGAGAGTGTTGTAATTTTTTTATATTTTACAGCAAAATGAGTTAAGGGGAGAGGGGGAAACCTAGTGTCAGAAACCGTTCTCCACTTTTGTACATTGGAGGCTTTAAAAAAATATTTTTCAATAAAAAAATATATTTTATGAGTGGCGGAATTCAATGCCGCAAAAACAATGCATAGTGTTTTTTTTAATTATTGAACACATTTAATTGTAACACTCCCGTTACGGACTTGCGATTTTTGTGTGGTATTTCAAATAGTTCTTGTAAATCTATATATGTATTGAATGGTGTTCAGTTGAAATGCATTAGGTGTAATTAGCTGTTAATTAGGACCCTAGTTGTAAGATATCCAGTATGGAGCGCCATACATATAAAATAATTTTTAGGTTTTATTTCCTTAATAAATGGATGTATCATTTTTTATTGTTTTATTTTGCCCTTTCTCATAGTTTGATTTTTTTGATTGAATACAGTTGATAATTGCTTTACAATTTGGATTATAAATAAAGTACATGTTTAAGGTATGATTTATTTGGTATTAAATTAAATGTTTCCGTTTGTAATGGAAGCTCTTTTTAGAACATTAATTTATAAAAAAATAATTCAGCTACACGCTGTATCCTAACTAGTAACCTAGTGTAACCTAGTGTTGGGACACTTCGTTTCTCACTTTCCGCCGAATTCTGGAAGCATTGCGTGTTGAGTGGCGGAACTCAAGCCGCGTTTTGCGAACGTACATTAATTTATGTATATAAATCAAAATCAAGTAACCACCTAAAATCTTAAATATTGAAAATTATTACTCAATACGATTGTTAGACGAGTCACATTGTTAAATATAGAAATGAAAATAACAAAACATTACGAATTTGCAAGAAAATGTTGTGTATATGAGGTTCATTTAGAAAAATCAAAATAAATATTTTATGAAAAAATGCATAATTGATATCCATTATTGACTATTGTAACAAAATAAAACACCGAGGCTTTTGCTGAACTTATATTTCCTTCCTTTGAAAATATACGTATGTACACATATTTTATAAGCGATGTGTAAAGGCGTAGGTACTAGGTATACAATAACAAAGTAGACACCATCATACTTAGTACCAGGAAGGAAAGTTTTAATTCATCCTTATAATCTAAACCCTCTCGCTACATAAAGTTCAAAGGTCAACAACTTATGAATTAAGTTTCGCAGCGCCTTCTGTACGCGTGTATTTTGATAACTTTTATCAGGCAACGATACTTTATAAAATCCGTCCTCTTTTCATCTTTATTATACATTATTTTCTAAACTTGTCAATATTTGAAAGTGAAAGAAGTAATTTAAATATACAATTAAAAGCTTATTTCTTTGTAGACTTCGTTAGCTAACTGTCTCCCACACTGTTCCTTCTGCTTGCTTGAGTAAACGTCCGCCAGTGCCGAAATAAGCTTGCCTTCTGTTGGGGCATCCCTAGGGAATGTTTCCTTTGGCCTTGTATAAGGCCCAGGTTCAGATCCATATGAAACACTGTTCTCATCTCTGGGCTGGTACACCCCAATTAGCTTGATCGAATGCAATGTAGAGACCTTCGATTTGTTGGGGTTCCAATGAACTGTGAAAGGGTATTTTGGCTTTGCGTAGAGACGTCCCTTCGCTGTGCGTTCTCGATCGCATTTATCTTGGGCAGTGTTCTGGGGAACTGTTTGACCTGTTACCTGTTGTCGATTTTTCTAACCGCACAATACGCCACAAACTTAAATACCATCCACACCATCTGGCAACTTGGCACTCCACTACTGTGCGGTTTCACAGGAACTGCCTTCCACGCAACTGTGAGATGTTTTACCTGAGGCAGTGTTTCCAGGTCGATACAACTTGGTGTACCTTCAAAAACCGCGTCTATATTCTCCTTAAAGGCCGGCAACGCACCTGCAGCTCCTTTGGTGGTGATCACTTACGGTCAGGTGACACGTACGCTCGTTTGCCACGTCTTTTTTATAAAAAAAGGCGTAAGAAAATATTTATTGTTAAATATACTTATTCGTTTGTAGTTTATTAATACTTGTTGTAAAAATCTTTTATCACATTATATATCTATACATGCAACAATTTTATATAGATCAGCGACCCGCTCGCGGCTTCGCCAGCGTGAACTACGTTTTTATTAATTTCTGTCTCCATGAGTAAGTCTCAAATTTTGCATGGACGTCACTTATACGAATAAGTGACGTCCATGCAAAATTTGAGAGTCCTAGCATTTGTAGTAACGAAGTTTCATACAAACTTTCAACCCCAAAAACAACCCCTTAGAAGTCGAATACTGGAAATTCCCGTCTTAGCCAGCACCTACATCCTATAAATAACTGCTACGCAAAATTTGAGATTCCTAGCATGTGCATCTACATGTGTAGATTTTGAGATTTCGTGATGAGTGAGTGACCTTTCGATTTTATATATATATTTGTATTTATTATAATGAGAAAACTAGTTTGAAAATACGGTTGATAGCACCTATAAATGTTTAATGGTCCGTACTGAGGACGCTCGGGACGTGTGCAGAGGCTAGAAATTATATTCTGCAAAACTGAACGCGGAAAGAAATAAATAACGATACAAGTTACGGAAGTGTCTTATGTAACGTAAATATTAGGATGTAAGATCAGGCGTACGTTTTTTGTTTGATTGGTTCTTGGAAATTATGAGATATATTTTTTATGTAAAAACCTACCTATAAAATACCTAAATATGTTAGTAGGTATTATTTTATGCTTCTTAAAAGTAGTGAAAAGTTTAAGACCAGTCGTAGCGCAGGGGCACAAGCGTGTGTCTGTAAACGCGACTGGTTGTGGGTTCGACTTCCATTCGGGAAAATAAATATTTAGATGAAATATTTAATAGATAATTATTAAGAAAACGTATAAAAAATTTAACTCCCCTCTTTGGAAACCGTCTAAATAGAGATATTGACATAAACTTTATTAGGGAAATATTGTAAGTGAACTTTTAATTCTTATATATATATAGAATTTATATATATATGTAGAATCATTTTCTAGACAAAAATATACAAGCAAACTAAATATCCATTAGGTACAGCTATGAATTAAAACTTTTCCATCAGAATGTAGCTTTTAAGGCTTAGAACTTGTTTAATCCGCATTTCTCATTTAAATTTAAAATACGGTTTTTAGTTGACTGACTCCTTTAGTGGGAACTCCTACGCAAAGATTGTAAACTACAAATAGATTGGAATGTTGAAGTTCACGTGGGTAGAAACAATCATTCTCCAAGGATATTACAGAAAAAATTAAAGCTTAACAAGAAATTGTTTTTCCCAGTCATGACTAATAAAAAATCTCTTCCAAGTATCACAACATGCAATTATAAATTTAAACAAGTATCGCTGGACGGCCTCCGATTATAAATAAATTAATCTTCTCTAGCTGATGTAACAGCAAACTCGTTAAAACTTTTTATTTTTGTCTTCAGATATGGTATAATTACCGTTTTGACATGACTTAAGTCGAAAGTTTTCCTATTATTTTGATCGTGTAAAATGTAAGAAGCTATTGTTAAAAAAACTCTGTTGTTTGCGAAGTGTACGAGTATGTTAAAAATCTGGATTAAAGAATTATATTTTATTAACTAAATACCGCAAAGTGATATGAAGTCAACTGACACGCTGGCAAAGCTGATTTGAAATTATAACTATAGTAGTCTACCTAATTTAATTAAATGCTACTTCATAATAATTTTATATAATGCTAGTTTCTCATGAACGTACCTATGTACGGTTATTTATAATATTTGAATTACATAAAATAATAAAAAAAATAGCATGTGCTAGAATATTCATATACACTAAAAATATACATAAAAAAGAATAATGCCAAAGGTATGTCCAGCGGCTGTCCCTAATTTCCTTCTCAAAGCGATACAGCCTACAGCTCTACGTAAGTTCCACCGCCCACTTACTTTAAAATTAACTGTGAATTCCAAAAGCCCAACGTTTATGTTGACTTTATTATAAGTCGTGAAACGCGAAATGTTTAATGGATTCGGTCCATTAATTTTACGATCTTTATCTCCCCACCAGGACCCGAAGATGCTGATTGATAACAGTAATGAAATTAGTTAAAAGCTCGCTTTGTTAACGGAATGTTTAACTTTGAGATGCCATAAAGGAAAATACAAGGTTTATTAATATTATTGATTGAATTGGTAAATGTAATTAAGTTAGAGATAGAAGGACGCGTCGTGAGGACAGAATATTTTGACCTTTAGATTTATTTTGTCTGATAAGAGTTTTGAAAGTGAACAAACAAGAATACTTCGTTATTGTTATTTTTTAATATATGACTTTAAATGGTTTTTGGTGATAACTACATAGATCTCATATTACTACTATATTTAATATGTGCAAATGTAGAGTTTTTTT
>DWNA01002815.1:0-11025 GCA_018249835.1 Heliconius besckei
GACAAAACTCACGTGATAGGTTCACTGGTATTTTTAGAACGTAAAATGCTTCTCACGATTTTTATATAAAAAAGATGTTTTTTGCGTTAAAAATGAAAAGCTAGCCTATATTTTAAAATCTTAATCTAGGCCTCCAATAAGGAGCTAAGTTGTAATTAAAAACCTTTTTATGGTAAACGCAAAATATGTATATGGCAGGTTAGGCAGAAAGAACCTGGAAACCTTATATTAAGACACTACGTTCTACATTACACTTCCGTTCCCCATATTCCGCTGATTTCTTGAGACTTTTAATGTTGAATGGCAGAACTTAACGCCACGCTTTGTCTAAGGACTAAAGCTACGATATGAAAATATTAAATATTTCATTTCCCCCGAGTGAGAAACAAACTCGCATCGCGTTTATTGTCGCACGTGTGTATCGCCTTAAAAAAACAAAGTGAGCTGTTTGGTCTCTCTAGATCTCTCTTATTAATGACATATATCAATGACAACAAGATAAAGATAATAAATGAAGTAATAATGATTAAACAGTCAATGAAAATAAAAAAAATAAATAAAATGCCTCTAATTTGTCGCCAAGATTCGCAACCAATACATTATAATATAGATGACGAACACGATCCAAACGGTGTGCATCGTTCGTTGCAAAAAACCTTATTGTAAGCATTTGCCTCGCAATTTTATTTATCATCATCACAAAAACTTCCTTTAGCACCTATTCCTTTAGAAATAAGGCGAAAGTTCCTTTAATATTATTTTGACTGGAGATATTTGGAAGGTATCACTAAGGTCGGTACAGTGCACGTTTTGAATGATAATTTTCAAACCTATTGTCTATAAAAACACTGTAGGATACGAATCCTCAAGCGAAAGTCAACGAAAATGAAGGTGATTACACGTTTATATTGTTTTAGTTGTGCGCTCGTCATCAATAATAAAGAAATTAAAAAAATATTAATTATTTTTAATCTGTAATAGATACGAAAATTAATAAATAATTTGTAATAAAAAAAATGCATAACCTAGAATATTTTTAATTAATTGCAATTAATAAAAAAATATGTTTAATTAAGAAAACGTTTAAGTTATAATTATAATATTACAGGAACTTTTAGTGGTGGCATCGATATTGTTGAGCGGGGTAGTGACAGAGCCCCCCGCGCCGTACCCACCGAGTGGTTGGAGGCCTAACGGACCTTCTTTCGACTTGCCACAAAGACAGGTAAGTGTAAATAGATACTGAGTATAGTATTATAATGTAGAAAATAATTGCAATTAAGTTAATATAATTAAACAGAGAAAACGATAATAAGCAATGTAACATAAATAAGCATTATTAATTTAAATAGCCCAATGCAAATCTGTTAAATACTAAGACGTTGTTGTGCATATTTTACACAAGCTACCGCCACCAAAAGTTTACGAGTAATTTACTGCATAACAGTAGAGATAACCATACTAAAACAATAAATAACTTTTTAATACACTTAAATAAACTTTCGTATAGTTCAAGTAGGCGAAGCCCTGCGAGGGCCACTATTGTACAACACAAATAAATAACATTATCAGCATTTATTTAATTTCTTCGATCAGCCACCACAAAACCAGCAGTACCTTCCTCCAGTGGATCCAAGAAGACCTCTTCCTCCAAATTTCGATGATAGTGTAGACGTATCAGTCCAAGGTCTCCCGGTGGTGGAACAACAGCCCATATTTGAAGTGTCACCCATTAATGGTCAACTTTACAATGGACCTAGTATTAATGCTGATATTAATAAGCTTAACACAAGGTTTCAACAGGCGCAGGTTTGTATTTTTAAGATGTGTAAATTACTTTTATATAATTTTTTTTTGTATTTGTACTATAATTCTATTATTTTATTAAAAAAATGTGTTAAGTTTTATTTTTTATGACTGTGAATATATTTAGGGTTTTTGGAGTCATTCATTACATAAATAATAGCTATATTAGAAAATATAAAGAACTTTATATACATATATATATACTAATTTGAAATTATCTTGTTACAGTACCAACAACAACTAGAAAAAGCACGTCAATTCGAAAGACAAAGACAATTCGATGCAGCACGCGCTAATAATCCTTCTAATGGCCTACCAAACCAACAACCACCAATACTATTCGCTTCACAACCATCGACCACCACAACTACATCTACAACTACACAGAAACCTGAATTTAAAACACCTCAACCAGAACCTACAACTGAATCTGATCTTAATGAGGGTGAAAGTTTAGAAAACCCTAAAGATCAAAATGAAAAGTTTTCAGTGGAAGTTTCCAAGCAAAATGTGCAAGAGTTCCGTCCAGAGCTTTTATTGAATCCATTGTCTCAATTAAATTTACAATCTCAATTTATTCCTTTGGATCAATTTGGGCAACTTAAGGCTGCTATCTTTTATCAACCAGGTGCAATACAAGGGTTTGACGGACCAGCGCACTTATCTGCTTTACCATCAGTTTTAGCTCAAAGAGAACTTTTGTCTCGACAACAACAATTACAAAATCAAGGTTTTGCTCAAAATCCTATTATCGTACAGGATCAACCAGCTTTGGTACAAGAACCTTTAAACCAATACCAACCGATAATAAGTCAGTATCAACCAATTCAACCACAAGTCCAAACTTTCCCTCCGGTTCAACCACAATCAGTTGTCGTCCAACCACAAGTGGTTAACCAATTACAACCGCAACCAGCTCAATTCCCGCAACAACCAGATCAATTTAGTCAACAACCAAACCAATTTTCCCTCCAACCAGGCCAATTTCAACAACCAGCTCAATTTCCCCAACAACCAAACCAATTTTCTCAACAACCTAACCAATTTCCACAACAACCAAACCAATTTCCTCAACAACCTAATCAGTTTCCCCAACAACCAAACCAATTTCCCCAACAACCAAACCAATTTCCCCAATCAAAAGACGTGGAACAAATAGAACAAAACGACCAACAAGTTCTATACCAAAACTATCAACCTCAATTCTATCAACCGGCCAACCAATATCAGAATGAGCAACAATTATTCTTGGCTCAACCAGGATTGATTAACCAAAATCAATTGTATCAACCACTGGTTCAGTATGATCAATCTCAAGCCCAGGTGTATCAAGATCAAAACGCTTTGCAAAGTGGCTTGGAAATTGATCAAGGGAATGACTTAGAAGGAAATGAACAAGAAGATTTAGAAAAGGACGATGAAGGATCTAAGGCAACAGCAGTGGCTACAGCATTTGGTGCGAGGTAATTGAAACTACGTTTTTTAATTTCTTCAAAATTGGTAATAAAAAATACTAATTTTCAACTTTTTCGTCAATTTGAAAATTATACGTCTGTTATTATTCTTTTTTTTATATAATATTAGGTGACATAACATAACACCACAGTTTGTCTAATAAAACGCGAAAACTTACGTATATATTTATATTTTTATATATATCATCCTGAAATGTAAAACTAATAATATAAATTATTCTATTTCAGAACACAACCTCGTGTATTCACACGATACGGAGCGCCCATACCTAAAGTGCAAGCCATTCCAGAGACCACCACCACTGAGGCTCCTGAAGAAGTAAATATTTTTTTATAGCTTCATGCTGTATGCCCAGCGGGATAGCAGGAGAGAATATAACACCTCGTTACCTTCCTTCAGTAGTCAATACTATGTATCCAAAGTGAAGGAAGTGGTGGCAGAGGAAACCTGGGAACCTAGTGTTAAGACACTCCATTCAGATTAAGATTCTTCCATTTCCCACTATTCGTAAATTTTTTGTTGAGTGGCGGAACTCAAAGCCACGCTTTGCCTCGTTACAAGAGCGAGGAGTTCATAGTATGTTATTTTGATTTTGATGCTAAAATATAATATATATATTGTTTTTACAGTCTGAAAACGACGACGGTCCCGCTGTAGCACAAGCGACAGCTGTAGCCACCGGCCGTAGAAATGCTAAACTAAGGTAAAATATTTGTTATACTTATTTAATTACTAGTTATAATATTTGTATAATTGACAATTGACACACAATTACATATTGAAACATTATAGATTTAATAAATTAATATTATTTAACTCTTCCGTGTTAAACATGTTATTTAATTTATAAAGGCACCATAATAGCTATGTTATGAGCAAAAAATTGAAGTGTCAAACGTAACATGCCTAATTTATCATATTTGAAGCTCAAAAGTCATATAAAAGCTTTACTCAATGATATTCGAATTGAACAAGATTTTTACCTATAGCTTGATAATAATCATTGACCATTTTGGTCTTACTGAGGATAGATTTTCTAAACTTTCGCACATTTCAAACATCCTAAAATCAAATCTGCGCAGCCATCTACAGCTAACATCAGGGCGGCCACAACTCGTCAACCGTACTGTAAGTAAAGTAATAAAATGGAGATTATACTATTTTACAGAAGTCGTCGCGTTCGCCCAGTCTTCACTTTAGACAGATCCGGCCATCTAGTTTTGGCGCAACAGCAATAAATTGAGAAATATATATAAAAAATAACTATAAAAATAATATTTAAAAACATTGTTTAAATATTTCACCAAAATAAAAGTTTAATATAAGTCATTATTTATTGACGTATAGACAAAATAAATAATTTAAATCAATAGGCCTTTTCTTTTTGTTTTTTTTTTGTATTTTGTTGTCATTGTTAATTTGTAGAATAAATATCAATGTTTATATTTAATACTAGCGGCCCGCCCACGGCTTCGCCTGCGTGAACTACGTTATTATTAATTTCTGTCTCCGATGAGTGTCTACGTCTATAAGTGACGTCCAGGCAAAATTTGTGTCTCCTAGCATTTGTAGTAACGAAGTTTCATACAAACTATCTACCCCAAAAACAACCCATTAGAAATCGAATATTGCAAATTCCCGTCTTAGCGAGCACCTACATTCTATAAATAACTCCTATGCAAAATTTGAGATTCCTAGCACATGTAGTTTCTGAGATTTCGTGATGAGTGAGTGACCTTTCGATTTTATATATATATATATATACATATCTAAATGCCGTTATGGCGCATAAGGATAAATACATATGTATATGTAATCATGACAGTTGTGAGATCGATCGGGAAGTTATTATATCTAAATTATTGTCAGTCAAGCCAGTCGTGGCGCGGGGACTCAAAGTGTTTGATCCCCAATTGAAGAAATTAAATATTCACTTAAATTTATATTTCCGTGGCATTGAGTTCTGCAATGTCTCCTGAATTCAGCGGGAAGTGGGGAATGGAGTATCTTAACACTAGATTCCCTCTGCCTTGCTGTGTGCGGGATAAAGCGTGAAGCTGATAAAAAATAATAAATTATTTTTTATTTTTAAATTAGCCATTTGACTATTAAGTAAAATAGGCGAAGGGAAAGTGGAGAACAAAGTGTCTTGAAATAGGTTATTTCTGCATACTCTGTCAAGCGGATTAAAGTATAATGCTGAAAAACACTATATAAAGGCATCTTGAGAAAAACAAAAATTTTATACACACATTAAAAACACATTTCACCAAATCATTCTCAATAAAACAAGGCAACTGTAGATTGTGAATAAACCTAAACAAAATACGGGAACACTAACAATTACAAACATATTTTCCCTCACAAATCTAAAGGGGAACGTTAAAAATCGATATTTAATCATCCTTTTGGTTTGGACTCTCTCGAGGGTAATCGATTTTTTCCCTGTATCCATCGAAGTACAAGGAATTGGTGGTTTAATAACTTCTAAGGATTTATTCATGTTGTCCTCCTTCACGACGTATTCGAATCTTTCATTGTTATATATTTTCGATAACATTTCATCAATTATTTCCGTTTGAATCAAAGCACATTGCAAATTTTCATCTAAATATTTTTTTGCAGATTCTTTTTCTATATCTGTAACGTCTAAGTTTAGTTGTTTTTCACTTTTTGCTTCAGATACAGGCTTATAATATTCAATCTTGGACAAAACATCCCTCATTTCATTACCAACTTTCTGTACTAACGACTCTTCTATTCTTTTCATAGTAATGTCTATAAGTATTAACATTTTTTCCCATAAATCGGTCATGGGTATGTAATTACGAGATTCTTCCGAACATGGTCTCTTTTGCGATTGCTCTATTTCAGTTAATACTTTTTTGATAGTGTTTTCATTTGGTAATATAATTTTTTGTGGATTACTGGCATCTTCAGTGTTGAATGTTTTTTGAGTTACATTTTTGAAAAACGTCTCATGACTTGCAACGTCTAGCGTTTTAGTATCTAATTTTTCATGTGGTCCTGCAATCACTACGTTACTCACGTTGTTGTTGACTCGGTTACTTTGAGATGTGACGGGAAACATTCTCATATTGATTATAGTATCGTATAAAACAGGCTTTTGATTTTGATAAGAATTTTCTATTGACATTGTTTTTATTAGACTATCGGCAGGAGCTGTTAGAAAAATATTAGAGTCTTGTTTATCAGAAAATGGACTAGTTATAATGAAAGTAGTACTCTCATTCATAGGAAGAGCTCCTATAAGAGTAATACTGCTGTTTCGATCTTCTTGTGACGAGTCTGTAAATGATAGAGAAGTATCACATTGACTTAGAAAACTTTCAGCACTAGTTAGATTCTCCCGATATACATTTTTACGTTTCGTGTTTAATTGATCGTTTTGATCCAGTATAGATCTATTGTTGATTTGAGCAGCTGCTACTTCAATTACGTCATTTTTGTAAGGATTTAGCCTTTTAATTTGACTTTTATTTTCTCTTGTATTATTATCAACTTTTATATCTTTGTCTTTCGAAATATTTGGTTTATCTAAAATTGGCATTTCTATTACAGAATTATTAGTACCTGAAGTATATTCGGAAAATTGACTGTTTTTACGAGTCAACGTGCTTTGGCTAGAGTTGCTTTCGAAAGATATTGCGTCTGCTACGGGTTTGTCTTTCAGTAAATTTTCTTTGGCTAGAATATTTCGTAGCACTCTCGTACGAGATATGGTTTCCGATATAGAATTAGAAATAAATAATCCACGAATTGGCGCATTTTGATAAAGATTAATCGTTTTGTTTTTATACCACGATAAGTGCCTATTTATATTAGATGCTTTTGGTTTATGTTTAAAGTGCACTTTATGAATACGAACTACACGAGTATACTTTTTTAATTTAACTTTAGTTCGATGCTTTCTGCTGTTTTTAGGTGAAATTTTAGCAGCATTAAATATGATTTCTGTTTGACTATCCACAATTATTTTAGAATTGCTTCCAATTGTGTTAGACGTATCCATTGATTTGGGCTTGTTATCTTTGAAATCAAATATGTAGTTTTCCTTAGGTTGCTCCATTATGAATTTCTCATTAAATATCTTCTGATTCTGCAAAAAATTGAATAATAAGTAAAAATAAACGGTATTGTTTGGAAATATTCTTTATTATAATATTATTAAAATGTATTATAAAAACATTGGATGAAATTTATGAGTATAAAAATAATTCGGCAGAACTCATACCATACGTTATGGGTAAGATAAAAATAAATAAAAAGGGGCAGAAAAAAATATACAGTTTTGTATGTACTACAATTAAATACATTAAAATCCTAACATATCAAAAGTGTAACTGGGTGAATTTGTTACAAGCGTACTTGCAAATATATTATATTGATTTGTCTTTGTACTTTTGGGAGGGTAAACTAGATCTTTAATCACATAAAAGTATAGCAAACACAACAGTAATGTCAGTGGTACCCATAAAACAGCGCCTAGTATCAGACCTCGAGTGAAACTAAATCTTCGATTCCCTTTAACTGTTTCGCTTTCGCATGAGTTTTCTATGTCTATGCAAACAGATGAACAGTTGTGGCCATCATTGCATAGCATACATTGGAGGTCAGGTTCAAAACTCTTGTTCGTGCAAGTAGCGTTCATGCAATCTTCACTATACTTAAGAATATACGATGGTCGTATATGGTGTAATGTGTTTCTACAGGGAATGGATATATACGATGCGTTGCCTTGTCTCGCATAGCCTGAATAATGTATATAGTCATCACAATAAAATGCTAAGAGTTTTTTCTCCGAACCAACGGAAACTTCAAACAGAGATTTCGATTTTGGCAAAGAGCAAGCCAGTGCTTCGTCTACTACAGTGGCTATAGTGCATTCTGCAGTCGACGTCATATTAGTCACTTTTAATACAGACTCACTATTAATTACATTATATGAAAGTGTTTTCTTTATTAGTCTTGGATTATATTCTCGTACCGGCTTACGTCTAGGTTCTTTTTTTAATTTTAAACCAGAAATTATTTGACTTTTGTTTGAAAACTGCACACTTTTCGAGATCTTCTCGTCTGTTACGGCTTGTTCTATTTTAGTTTCAATTTTATTTTCTATATGTTTAGTAATTAAGTTTTCTGTTACTGTTGCTAAAGAGTGCACAATTGTTTTAAGTTCTCTTATATCTCGAGCTACTTTAGAATCTATTAGACTGTCATTTTGGGGTATCAATATGTCTTCTGTATTTTGCTTATTACTTACGTTAGTCAAGGTTTCTGTAGTTTTTATGTATTTAGTCACACTAGCTGCGCTATCTAGCAAGGAAATAATATTTTTTTTATCATCAAACATAGGTTTCGCTTCTTCCTTTGATGGTTTTGATGAGATTTCTTGAGTTGTTAAGATTGTGTCTGGAATTTTAGTTTCATCATCAATTTTTAATTGGTCAACTGGAGTATTTATTTTATCATCCGTTCCCTTTTCTTGTGATGGGTAAATGTTGACTTTTATGTCTAACTTTAAGTTATTGCTACTTTTAATATTTGAAAAATATCTAAAAATATTTTGAATTTGTTGCAATAATTCCTTTTCTTTTTGTACAGGTTTCTTATTATTAGATTGCTTTAATAAGCTTGTTAATTTTTTGGATTTAAAATATCTGGGATATCGATAGCTTGAGATCCGTTTTGTACAAGCACTTCTCTTATTTTGTTTCTTTCCAGATTCTATCGCGGGCTTATTATGATTGGATTTTGCTTTTTGATGGCTTCCATTTTCCATGTTGTTGTGTAATGTACCAACATTAATGTTATCTTTTTTTAAAGCTCGAGATTTTTTTTTACAAAAGATTTTCGATTTCGAATCAGATAATATGTTTAAGCAGGCGATATGCTTATAAATATTAGAATTTTTAGTTTTCATATTATTTTTCGGGTCCTTATGTTCCTTATCTTCTTTGTATGTAGCACAATGTTTAACTAAAGAATTCGTTCGTAATATTAAAAAATCTAAATTTGACGAATTTAAAATATAAACGCTGGAGTTGTTTGAAGATATTAATATCCGCTTATGACGAAACTTCCTAATCTTACAGAGCGAGTTCTTGGTATTTCTCATATTATGCATATTTCTTGGAAGACTAAGTGTTGATATAATTTTTAATTGTTTTCCACTCAAAGGTATAGTTAATGAAGAATTTTCGTTTTTACATTTGTAAAATTCACTTTTAACTGCAAAATTTTGCGTGCGAAATAATCGGGTATCTGAATTTCGGTGGTGATTTTGGTCCGTCTCAGCATCTAGTGTATAGGTAAGCGTTGATGGAGTATCATTCCTTTGTAAATCTAATTTGTGTAATATTGAATCGAGAACAGACTCAATTTTTTCTTTCGTATCATTATTTTCCAATAAATATGATTTTATCCAATCATTTAGTAAATTTTTGAGATTGGCTACCACTAGTGATGTTAAGTTAATATTTAAATTAGTGTTCTCAAGAAAATTATGATAGTTGTCACCACATGCACTTGAATCACGGCTATGTTCATGAATAGTATCTATTTCATTACGATTCATAGAATACTTAGACTTTTGCGAAACTGCATCACGGTTTGTAGAAAGTTTCTTTTTAAAGTGAGTTCTAAGGATGCAATAATCAGTTTCGATACTTAGGTCCCGTTTAGTAGATCCATTGTCTTCATAATGGTCATTGTTAGCAAAATTCTGTTTGAGCTGCAATATAAGACTTTTAGTGCAAAACTGTGATGCACCGGAGCATGTCTTGGAGTATGTACAGACTGTGTTATTAGAGTTTTTAAATATTACTTTAGCTGTGTTTTCGTTTAACTTATAATTTTCACTTTTCGTCATGTTGTTCTTGACTAATTCAGCTTATAAACTGACTTCGATCTTCTGTAATAAAAAAATCTAGTATTCTATTCAACTTTCAACAATTTTATTATCGTAAATGGATCCATTGCTATCAAGCAAAGTTCGATTTTTGCATAGGATTTTAATGTTTTATAGTAACATTTAATATAAATTGTTAAGATTTTTAATGAATACTTACAATTGGTTGAATTATTTTTTCATTGTTTGTGCAATTAGTTCAAAATAAAAATAAATGTAAAATTATATGCTAAAATTTTATCAGATCCATGACATTGGTAATATTGATTGTCAAAGAACAAATACGAATTAGCCAGTTACATTGTATAGTGTTTGTAGCAGAAAAATATTAAATCTGAATGTAGATAAATTACGTTAATAAAACATATTTATTTATTTATTAAAATATATTTTTAAAGTGATATTTCACATTGAGAATAGAAAAATATTTTTAAAATACGTACCAAAATATAGCTAGGACGATGTTTCGTGACACGCAACATCTCGAAAATTGGGCCTAATGCGGGGAGCGGAGTGTTTTCACACTACGTTACAGTGTCAAATAAATTAATTAGAAAAGTATTATATACATATAAGAAAACAAAATCAGAGCAAGCATTAACGTTATAAGAATAATAACAAAAATATAACAATCTATAACATGTAGAGAAATTGTCTTAATTAGGCCAAGTGCTGTATCCCCTTAGTATTATGTCATGATTAGATAAGTGGTATAGACGATAAGAGATAAAGGAAAAGTTTTTGTGTACTTGCTCCGTACAGATTTCGTTGTTCTTATGAATTGTGATATCTTCCGTGGAATTATGCATCTA
>DWNA01002816.1:0-11023 GCA_018249835.1 Heliconius besckei
TTTTTCTCTGTGCTGTCACATAGTCTACATAATATGTTATCACAGTGTGGCTTGACAAAGCGTGGTGTTGAGTTAGAGCCACCATTCGACACACACTGTCTTGATTTCGAGCGGAATACGGAGTGTTTTAACACTTGGCCCTCATGAGCACAAGCTATTTAGTCTACTTTACTGATAGGTATATTAATGTTCACTTCACAAAAGCCATAACTTATTTAACAAGAGCACAGGAACAAGAAAAGCACGGACGATCAAAATCTGTGGCGTACAAAAACTCATAAAGTAATAACACTTAGTTCTCACTGCCCATTTATTTGCAGTACAGAATGAAGCTGTAAAAAAACCACATAAATATAATTATCTGTGTTGTGTTTGACAATACCTCTCTCTTTCCGCAGTTGGGTGTTTATATTCCTGACATACAGTATTTGGTTCACCGCGGGATATTTCTACTTAGATTACAACACTAATTGGGCGGTAAGTTTAATACATCGTTGTTTTTTTTTATTTTACATATTTTATAAAAAAAGCATTATACGTAAAAAAGTATTATTGTTTGTTTAATTAAAAATTGAGTATAAATTTGTGAAAATTATTGACATTGTGTCTAAACATGTCTGAAAAATTTGAATCCAAAACCGTTGATAAAAAGAAAAAAAAGATTTATTCCTTGAGCAGGATTTTAACTACAATTGTTGTGTTGTAGTAATATGATGTTGCCGTGACAGTGACGTCATATTATCGGCGTATTGTTGAAATAACGTACGTACTGCAACCATTGACGCACGCTCTGTGACACGCACCATTCACAATAATAATAGTAATACTGACACAATCTCCATACTTTTTTTATTTAATTACAATACAAATACAAAAAAATATATCAACAATTTCACATTAAAAATTTAACTGCAGGAGTCACCAGCCCAGTCCCGTCGTCTAAACAAGGCGTGTACGCTCCAGCTGTACGACGGTCACGACCTCTGGCACGCGCTCTCCGCGGCCGCCATGTGCTGCTCTCTGCTCGTCTACCTCTCCCTCGACGACAGCCTCTCCAGCGTGCCGCGTGACCGCATAGCCGTGTTTTAGTGATAGTAGCTTTGATGTGATAGTGATAAGAGTGTGATGATGGAATGATAGATTGGTGTGATTTGTGATATTTAAAAACTATTATTATGATAATTACATATAATATAGATAGCAATTGAATTTATTAATTAGAAATATAATTATATTTTACTTTATAATTATTATATTATTTTAAATACCTAAAGAGAGACAAAATATTGCATAGAATTATATAATTGTGTAATGTACTGTTAATATAATTAAAACTTGTGTTGATAGGCATCCATGACAATTGTGTTACTAAGTTATTTTCTTGTAAGAAATAGGATGAAGGAAAAATATGCAGCCCTATATGTCATATTCATTGTAAGGTGCGATGTATATTTGTATAAACTCATTCATTGATCTTTATGCTATGGTTCCTTTTCGTTCGTGTATAGGTCATACGAGAAATATAAGATATGTCTGTCGTTTGTAAATATGTTTGTCAGTCACAAATATTTTTGATTATGTAAAATAATCAATCAAATCATTATTATTAATTAAATTGCATACATTATTACTTTAATAACACAAGTTTATATAGATGTCAATGTTGTTTTGTATTATACTTTATAAAAAAAGTAAAGTTAATTAAAGTTAAAAAACCAAAGAGAATTATAAAAAAGGGGTTTGTTGACTACAATAAATCCATTTTTTATATAAATTGTACTAAAAATATTTTGTAATACTACTTGATATATAAGGCTATATATAAGGCTTGATATATAATAATTAAAAACCATTCAATGAAACTACAAAGTCACAAAATATAACATAAGTTTTAGAATTTACACAAAATTTATTGATTAATTTATTCTCCCCGAATTTTTAAACAATAAATATATTATTATAATAGCAAGTGAAATTAAATTATAAAGTTTAGCACTTGTGTTTTCATTAAAATACATTTTATGTTAGAATAAATGGTTAGAATTAATTAAATAAATTATTGATAAAATAAATAATATATAAACTCTCTGATTGACTGAAGTTCTGTGTCAAAACTCTGGATTTCCGTATCATTCCCTGGAATGGAATCGAACCCATAACCGTTGCATTTCTTTCTGATGCTACCATATGACCATACCATATGACTCGGCCATGACCGATCAAATGGGTGAAGTCATAATAAAGGTTTTCTTCTTTTTTTGTTTTAGTTAATACAGATTTGTGAAGATTCATCTTTTATTTTTCATTTTCTGTATTTTTAGTTCATTTTTTATTTTATCACAATTTATTTTAATAATTATGAGCTATAACTCGATCCTATTTAGTTGACAATATAATATATATATCATATTATATTAATTGTTTACATTTAAATGATCTCTTTGTGAATTGTAATAAGGGTGCTTATACAAAAAGCTTATATTATTATTTTTTGTCACATTGAATTATAGATATAAAGTAACTGGATATGATAAGAATGTATGGCTTAGTGGTCAAAGTGCTTGGACGGTAAACAAGAAGCGCGGGTTCTAGTGCCGCTAAGGCCATGTGACCGTGACTTGTATTATTACGTTATCAACGAAATATAAATAAATAGAATTTTATATGAAAAATCTTTACTCGCACTTTTCATCGTTCGTACTACACTGTTTTCGTTCCTTCACAAGAGTACTGGTTGTAATAGTACCGAACTCGAAGTACGGGTTCGCTTTATTTCGTTACTTTTACACCTCTACTCAATTATCGAGATATTAACACGCAGTTGAGTTCCGGAACTCAATATTAAACCCACGCTTTGTCTTGTTACCACAGCAAGGACACAAGTTAATTGTTATCATTGTCGCCAGCTATGATCTCACACGTATTTGTAATTTATTTCTTTAATGAGTGATAATTAATTATTGGAGGTTACAGAGGTTATCCTGAGTGAATTTAGTAGTATATTCATCAGTTTCTCAAGAGTTAAAATATAAATAAAAATACAAGTAATTCAATAATAGTTGTTTTATTGTATGTATGCATGTCTACACTAAGTTACAAGCCGGGGTCGAGACTGCCTCGTGGCGCTTAAAGCTCCATTTTATATATCACGCGGCCGCACTTCATTTTGAAAGTATAAAAAAACAAGAAACCAGAAAACAAAATATAAAAATAAAGACTTGACCAATAAATGTGGTCCCAGTATTATTAAAAGACAGATAATTTAAAATGTCTGCGTTTCTAAAGTAAATCGGCACAAGTCCATAAAATTCAAGAAATTAAAAAATAATACTTTTTAGTATCGATTCAAATTCAAAACATTGTTTATTCAAATAAGACTTTAGTAAGTACTTTTGAATTGTGGAATGAACATACATCTACCACAGGCTCTGAAGGCAGTTCTGCTGAGATATTTTAATTATAATGTATAATTTTCTTTAAGAGTTTTGTATATTATCAGTATTTTTATATAAGCCTATTTTCCTTTAGAAAACACAGACTGTTTATAAAAGGTTAATGAAAGATAAGAACACAGATAAGGACATTTCATACATACCCAAATACAGCGTTTTATATTTTACAATATCTATTTATATTATAAATACTTTATACATGAAAGAGTCTGAAAAATATTAATTATTGTATATTGAATTAAATGCTTCAGTGATTAATAAGTTGTGGATGCGATATCCAATTAGGAATTATTTGATGACCGTTTTGAATATATTATGTATATACTTACAATACGCACTCGAAAAATCTCTATAATTTCTAAATTTGTTATAAACTGAACACAAATTTTTTTTCAACAATCAAAAATTGTTTAGTTAGGTCACTTTCTTTTAAAGGGGTTCTTTTCACTATTTAAAAACTTTTAATTCGATATATAATAATACCTTGTAAGAACATATAATATTGTCGTTGATATAATTATCAGTTTAGTATATTAACCGATAAATAATTAGTCCCATTCTGGATTAGAAAACGGAATCTAACGCCGTAGCTTGTCCTATCGGAGATATGAATAATTAATATAATAATTCCCCCGGGTGGATATCGGACCCCCCAACCCCCACCCCGCACCGACTAAAGTGACACACTCCACGATTAAGTCAAGAGACAAAAATTTAGTTACAATTTTAATAATTTTACCAACGACGCATCAATTCCGTCTATTTATTTATACATTGTTTCTTTTTTATATTTATACAAAAAGGAAGATATCTTTATATTTATTTGGCAGAACCAGTCTGGATTACTTTTATAAGTTAAATGAAATGGTTTTATTATTAATATAGAATGATTAGACTGTCACGGCGTTGAATTCCGCTATTATGCCTGCTATATGCGAGATAACGATAGAAGCTGATAAACAATAAATGAAAGAAGGTACTTTAAAATTTGAATGTCAATGTGATTCCAGGTTAAATCTATATTTCGTTATTTTTTTTATTATTTTCAAGCAATTTTAGATAAGAGCCTTTAGTTTGTTATAATTTAGCCTTTAGTTTGTTATAATTTAATATCAATATTTTATAACATTATTATTACTATTAACATAGCTTTTGCTGTGATTGTATGTTTACTTTGTTTTTAATATATTTTTTTATATTAAAACCATTTCATTTTTATTTCTAGTTTTTTTCATATACTTGACAAGAAAAGATTTCAAAAGTTTTAAGTAAGTTAATATACAGTAAGAACTTTTATTACTTCTAAATGTTTGTTTCTGGTTTTTTAAAAACATATTTTTTATTTCCTTGAAAAAAAATAAAAATAAGTGGAAAATCATCTATTCAATATAAATTAAAGTCAGCATTTTACTAAAATTATTATAAATTAGCCTTATAAAGAATAAGAATCTTTATGAGACTAATTTATATTAATTTAAATTTATATAATTTCTTTCAAAAAAAGGAGAACCTTTTTTCCTCCAAAGGAAAAATAACACATTTTTACCGAAAGCATTTAAGTTATAATTGCTATGAAAGTTGAACAATGACTTTATATATATCAATTCACTTTATTGTCATTATTTTATTTTTATTATACACGAATATTATGTTCAAAATTCGACGTAAATTCTAAAATTATGTTTTTTTTTTTAAATCTATCAATTTTTTTACAGATTCGAAATGCAATTTACTAATAAAAAGTGTAAAGTTTAAGGCATACTCTTGATTTTTATTTACAGGAGATTTTAAGAATACACAACAAAAAGTACTTATTTTTTAAATATGGCAACTACTTGCAGCAATAAAAATTAAAGATAATAAAGATTTTTTTTAATAAAAACAAAATTTTGACGATTTAAAATATTTTAATATTTGCTGAAAAAAAAAGCTGCTAGTCAATTAATTTACAAAATTCATAATACACAACAAAAAAAAGTTAAAGAGAGCACAATGTATGTAAAAAGGTATAACTTAAACTTTTTTAAGGAGATTCTAATATAGAGTCAATATAATTCACAACACATATAATAATAATAAATTAAAAATAATACTTTGTGTGATGTTTCTGAGGTTGTTTTTTAAATAAAAACAAAAAAAATACTGTAACAAAAAAAACATTTAGCATTAAACAGTTAAAGACTGTCCTTTTGAAATTTTTACTAATTGAAAATTGTACGTTTAATAATAAATAAAAAAATAAGATTTTTTAAATTATTTTTTTTAATTAATACGTAAAATAAAAAAAATGTCTCTCTTTTTAACTGAACAATTTACAATTATTTATTTATATTTAAATATAACATTTATTATTAAACGTGCGATGATTAAGAAAAAGTAGTTTACATTATTAATATATCTAAGTAAAAAGTAATAGTACAGAAAGAAATAAATAATAATAACAAATAAACAATACTTATTTCAGTCACTTATTACGAAAATGATTCTATTCTTAGTGAGATTTTATCAAAATTAGGCTTCTGCGTAAAAAAAGTAATAAATATATCTATTTCGCTCTAAGCTATTGTTAATATATAGTTATTTCTACTATTATAAAAAAATCAATTTTCCAAATATGATAACCATGGTAATAATATTACCATAGATTTTTTTCGTACTATTTAACCTGGGAACCTAGTGTTAAGACACTATGTTTTCATTAAAACATTTCCGTTCCTCATTTTTCGAATCCTGGAAACATTGCGTGTTTAGCGGCTCAACGCCGCACCTTGCTTCGTTACTAGAGAAAGGGAAATGAAAATATTAAATATTTACTTTTCTCGAGTATCAATCGAACCCCTGAGCATTTATTGTTGCTCCTGCAGCGTGACTAGCCTTTGTTTTAGTTGTCTTCGTGTCATTATAAAAAGGAAAACAGCGATACATTAACAATATTTTAAAGTCGATATAAATATTAAAGAATATCTTGATTTTTTCAAATTCAGTCATTATTTCGATTTTTTTAAACTTTCTTTCTCGTAACTTTTTTTAAAATTGAATTATTAATAAAGACACTCTTCGCTCAAAACAACAATCACAATATAGCAAACGCTCGAATATTTTGTATAAAAAAATGCAATGCTCGTATATCGTATATGGCATTATACTATACATTTACTAATAGGAAAAAAAAACCACCCATTTGTGTTATACACATTAATCTGTGCCTTTAAAACTAAATTTAAGAAGTTATATGTTTTTATAGTTTTTTAAATAGCAAATGTATAATATAGCAACACTGACAAACAAAACTTAGACAAAAAATAATAACAATTCTAAATAATTTAAAGCGTTCGATTACTTTACGTATTAACAACAGAATAACGATTAAAGGTGACTTTGTAACGGTAAACGTATTACCAGCATTACCAACCAAGCAGTAATCATTAACCGATTGTTGGTAATCAAAATAGTTATTACCAATTTATTCAGATATTATTATATTTTTAATGGTAATCACGATTTATTACCAGGTAATAACAGTTTACTCGTTACATAGAGTCTAATGTCAACCGTTGCTTTGTGATTTCTGCTCGAAAATGGCGGCCATGTCGCGAATGTTGTATGACGGTGAGACTTTTTCTCTCCTGTGGAAATAAATGGATTAAATTTTCTCCTTTATTAAACTCCGTGTGATTCATTTCAAAACTTAACGTATATTTAGTAATAAAATTGATTGATATTTCAATTCTTTTTACGTAAAAATAAATAAATCAATCTGTTTCCCGCTGTATTCCGCACACAGCAGGGTAGGCAGAGGGAACCTAGAGTTAAGACACTCTATTTCCCACTTTCCGCCAAATTCTGGACGGAACTCAACGCCGCGTTTTGGCATAGGAAAAGTTACCTACATTTATTTAAAATCAAAATATTTTTAATTTAGTAGACCATCTAACATTTTTGTCGTTAGTCAATATAAAAATATCAGTATTGTCAGTTCTATGGGGAACTACACCATAATATATCTATTATTATTTTTAAATTAAAAGTAATTCAAAAACATACAGGAAACTAACTAATTAACCTATTTTACTCAATTTCAATCAAAATCGAGTTAGTGAAGCGATCGGATGATTATTAAAAAGAAATGACTATAGGGTTATTAATGATTTTCCAAACAACCTACCTTTCGAGTGTTTGTTCCCTGGTTCCACCATTTCTCGGTGACTCCTCAGGAGTTATCGGTGAAGGTATAGTGTCTAAGTTGTTTGCACTTCTCGCTAATGAGAATCTCATTCTTTGTCCCAAATCTACAGTATTTCGCCTTTCGAATTTGGGCAAATCTTCTTTGAATCGATCTTCTTTGTCTTCTTTCTTCAATTTGATCCTTGTAAGTTGTTCCGGATTACTCCTGAAAGATTGGGAACTGTATTTTTCTCGAAGGAAATTTCTACGTTCTTCCTTATATTTTTCTATTCTTTCCCGACTTAGTTTCTTCTCTGTGTCGAAACCTATAAGGTTTTTTAAATCGGCTGGCTTTTTCATGTCGAATCTTTGTATTAATGATAATTTGTTTTCGGTGGTCGGAGTAATGCTTTCTAATTTGTTTTCCGGTTCCTCCATATTTAAATTTAAATCTGGTAGATATTTAGATTGTCGTTTGACATCCTTGACTTCAAGACTTTTCCGTCTATCTTTGTCACTTCCAAATTCCTTAATAAAGGCATTCTCGTCAAGTGATCTTGCATTCGAGTTTTTAGACAATTTATAACTTTTTGGTGATATTGGAGGTGGTTTCGTGTCCTTTTTCCTTTCTTTCTCCTCTTTCCGTTCTAGCGATGGATATTTAATTTCGGTTTTGAATTTTTCGAACGTAAACGGTCCCTTTTGTTCTGTTGGACTTTCAAACCGTATTGCCAATTCACGAACATTCAAATTCTTCGTTGTGTTGGGTTTTATGACGTTTCCGTTCTCTTTTTCAATTTTGTTTTTACTTATGTCTATTTTATCACAGATTTTTAGAGTATCAACATTAATATTTTCGTAATTACGTTGACTTTCGAACGGTACATTTTCATAATCCTCAGTTTCCTTCTCAGGAGTTTCTAATATCATTGCGTTTACTTCCTCTATGCTTTTTCTGAAGAATTTCACTTGACTGTACACATCTACGTTGTCTATAGCAGTTTCAGTTGGTGTTTCTAGAATAATCAGATCTTGATTGAAATCTTCAGGTTGGCAAGCCTGTTGTGTTGGTAGACTTGCGTCACTCTGAGGTATCGTCGCATCTTCCACTATAGACAGATTTTTTTCTAAATCGATATCTTCGTAGACTGAATCTCTTTCATTAGTAGGTGTATCTATATTTCCAATAAGTTCATAATCAGGAGTTTTGACTCTGACGGGTGATCGAAATGTTATACTAATAGTAGATTTAAGAGGACTTTTCAAAGGCGAACCGGGCGAACTTTTCGACGTGCTGGACGACAAATTAATATAGTTTGGTCGTGTAAAGTTATAACATTCATATAGTTCGTCGTGTTTAAAACTGACATTGGAATAGCTCGACGAACTTTCGTGAGACGACGTCATGATTTTCAAATCTTCTTTTTTATGGGAGTGGTGGTCGGAATTCGATGAAGTTGACACAGCTGATAGTCTATTCAGATTCTGATAGCTAATATCTGTAGAATGTAACGAACTAGCTTCTAAGCTGTCGTGTAGATTATGTGCAGAATATTCTCTGGATATATCTTTCATATTCTCATAATCTGTCGCTTTCAGTTCACATTTAAGACACTTTTCTTCGTCACAATTATTACAATCCGTACTTTTGATTGTTATGGTATGTTTATTGTCACTGACTTCTGAATCGCTTTCTAAGGGGTCATAAACAGGTGTAACAGGAGTCAGTGGGTTCGAATTCATTGTGCTACTCGTCAAATTACTTATAGATGAATTCTCTGCTGGCCAATCGATTTTAATTAAAGTGGAATGTCCATCTTTGCCATGCCAAGTAAGTCTAGATATAGATTGTTCCGGGTCATATAGTACCGGGTGATGCATTCCACTGTACCGGGAAGTGTTTTTTTGTTTTCTCGGCGAATTTCTTTCTCTGTAAGTTAGTATGGTGATGCTTAGTAATGTTAAAGTTTTAATGTTACATTTTTTTTATTTTACCTGGAATCTGATAGGTGATAGAAAAGTGTGTTTTACTATCCTGGAAAGATAATGAGTTTGTATACTATGTTTTTATTGATATTTTGGACCGATTTTCTATGTATCGTGTCCCTTTTTTACGTGTTTGGAGTGTACTTATATTATGTATAATAGTGGATATTTTAGGTTAAAATAATTTTTTTTCCCTAAAAGTACAATATCTATATCCCATGCTATATTTTACCAACTTACTATGTATGATCAAATATAGATGTACAATGCATATTACTACTTCAAAGAGATTTCTATGCTAAATGTGTGTAGTATGTGTATGTTAGAACAAAAGTGGCCTATCTTATAAAAACAAATTTTTTCAAGAAAATAACTTAAGATTTTCCTATTTTTGGCCATTTATAGACAATATTATATTAATTTTCTAAGCAGATTGTGTAAATTCAAATAAATTACAAAAACTTGAACCTAATTTGAAGGCGTGGCGCAGGGCCACAAGCGTGCGACTGTAAACGCTATAGATTGTGCGTTCCATTCTCAATTTCGGTTCGATTTCGTCGGAAGGTGGGAAAAAAAGTGTCTTAATGGGAACGGAGTGTCGTAACACTAGGTTCCTAGATCCTTTCTACCTTTGCTGTTATGTGAAGTTGATTAAATCATACTTATTATTAGTTAAAAAAACCTTATACCGCTTTGGTTCTAACATCCAAAATGCATGAAACTGGAGAATGTGTAGTCACAAATAAAAAAGATGACAATAAAATAACCAAATGACTTAAGAAAAAAAAATTACAAATCAGTTTATTACAAAATATCAAAAACTATCAATTTATTACAACATTTTTTTAAGCTTTTTAAAAAAACTTATTTTAACAAGTATACCTCATACAATAAATAAAATAACAAATTCAAATATATTAATAAATTATAATAAATCAACTATATGATACTGACTGTGCAATTTAAAAGTAAGCTAAATATTTTATAGATGAAATAATAGTAATCAACCTTATCAAAATCGATGTAATTATAAAAAATATATAAAACATTTAACTTACTTTTTATATACGTATAATAATAATAATAATATATTTACATATACAAACATAAATACATATCCATTTTTATATATATATATTTACCTTAATTTGACATTAGTGAGTGACGTTTGAAAATCTGACGTCGATGACAGAGGACTGTCGCGGTCTTTGCATATTCTGTGGTAAACGATAGTAAAAATTAAAAAGAGAGAAAACTTTTATCTATATTTCGTTTATCAATCACAAGAAACCTATAGACTAACTCGCCTGCTTGGACTTATTGTTAAATGTTTACATAAATTGTAGCTTGTTATTCTGATATATGAGCTAAGCTATATTACTTTAAACTTTCATCTAAATCCGTTCAAAAAATTTGATTAA
>DWNA01002817.1:0-11023 GCA_018249835.1 Heliconius besckei
CTTAGTAATATAAAATACTAAAAGTATATGAAATGGAGTTTATTTTACTAGTTTTACTGTATATTTGTTTATGACAAGGCTATCTTTTGTGTTAAAAATACTTTTTTCAACTACCCTCTGAATCGCCCATATATGTATGTAGCAGGGTAGGCAGAGGAATCCTAATATTAGGGCCCTCCATTGTCGAGACATTTCGCGTTAAGTTGCAGTACATAACGCCGCGTTTAATCTTGTTTTCAAATAGAGAAAATGCAATAACAAGTGGGAATTGAATCCACAGCCATCGCGTTTAAAGGCAATCGTTGTCCCAGTGGTGGTGTCAATACATATATATGTATATATTACTATATTATAAGGTAATATATTATTATGCTAAACCAATTCTATTTATAATAAAATAAGCGATGGATATAATGAATGTCGACGAGTCATAATGACCCTCAAATTAGATTTCAGGATGATGGATAACGAGGCAAATGCGGTGTGTAGCCGTAATATATGTACGAGTATTTTCTTTTTCATAATATGTTTTTTTTTTAAATATAAATAATAATAGCCAGAGAGAACCTAGTGTTAAGACACTTCGTCTCCCACTTTCGCAACTTACCCAACTCGCAACCAGTCACACTTTTGTGCCATTGCGTTCCTTAAAATTTAATATCATTATGAATATTATAATGATTGTTATCAAAATTATCTAGTTTTCATTTGACTTTGCAAGCGAAGCTGCAAGCTTTACCTAGTACATTATGTGGGAGTCATGAAGAAAACTTCTGGAAAGTGGCACATACGTGTGACAAAATTAATGAATAAAGTCAAACAATTAAGACAATCTTTTGTATAATTACTTTAAATAATTACTTTTGTTAAGTGAGTAAATATATTTTAAGAGTAGTGTACCTACTAAATTATATTACTACAACAAAAACATAACTTTAAACGATTATTGTATTTTTCATCCTCATGTAAAGCACCCTGCATTGTAGATAAAGAGAAAATAGAATCAGGCCACTTCGTTCTTCCCTTTTCACTATAATTTAAGATATTTTGTCTTACGACAGCAGTACAATATAAATCACTAATTACCTCGATTGGGCATCAAGTTCATAGCCACAAGAGTTTTTTATAGTCGCTGTGCCTTGTTAAATCTGTCATAGTTAATGATTTTTCACGTCTATTTATGTTAGTACCCCAATTAATTATTTCAAGTTATTTTTTTTACTACCGTTCCTTATCAGATAATATAGTATAAGCTATTATTACCTTATGATAAGAACAGAAAAGAGCTATGCCAAAAATGTACTTTTACATTATAACAACTTCAAGAAATTTAAAAATTTAATGAAATTTCAGTAAATCTCAGGCACTTATTTCAATATTATGGTCCAGTAATTCTTCAGATTGCACAATTTCTTAGACGTGCTTTCTTTGTTTGTTACTTCACATAATTGGATTACTCTTGGAGCTGAGGTGGTGTTATTTTCCAGTACAAATTGTATTTTGTCTCAATGAGACGTTGAAAAATTTTAATTCTGTCGCAGCACTTGAGTCTGTTTCTTTTGTGTTTCTAGCACTCCTTGTGTTTGTATTAGCGAGATATATTTTTAAGCGAATCTCGAGTGTTTCATGATTTCCATATAATATATTTGTATTTTTTGCTTTTGTGTGGTTTAAGTGGTGTTTGGATTATTTTATTGTGACTTCAAGATCATGGGTAATAAAGATTGAAGGGGATTCATTTGTTATATTAAAATTTAGCTTATAACTCATAATAAAGAGGGTCTTTACAAATTAGTTCTTTAGCTTCGCGCTGTGTCAAATATACAGAATAGTAAGTTAGCCTAGAGTTAAGACACTCTATTCTCCACTTTCCTACATTTCCAATTTTCGTGATATTGATTATTGAGTGGCGAATCTTAAAGTTGTGCTTCGCCTTTTTAGACTTCAGTAAAAAATATGTTATTTTGGCAATGGGAATCGAATCCACGACCATCACGGCTATAATTATAGTATGCCTCGTAACGCCATAACGGCTCTTACATTACATAAAGAATAAAGAACGAACAAGTATATTTTATTTTATATAGAAACAATAAAATATCTACACAGCCAGATCGATCTCTTCGATTCATCTAGACATAGTCGCGGCCCAAAACAATACTATTTAATAAACTGCGCAATTGAGCTGTAAAAGAGTTTACGGTGGCAGCAACTCGGCGAAGCCAATTAGGTGAAGAAATTTATGACGCCCACCCCACCCCATAAATTGTAACATTTTAATTTAATTCCACGAAAGTCCAGTGTTCGAAGTGTTACTTGGAAAGTTCTCGTTGATTTCGTGAGGGCAAAACGTTGAAGACAAATGGTCCCTCATTTTTGGAAAAGTGTAAAAGTGTGTGTTTACACGGAACTTAGGACTTATAACTTGTTTTAACGATTTGTGTTTTAATTGTAGGTATGTGGATTTGTAGGAGTTAATTGGTTTTATTTTTTTTTCAATACTGAATAAGATATAGATTATAGTAAATAGATGTAACCGAAAATTTATTTAAAAATAAAAATGACTACAGAAATTATTTTTTTCTACAATTGGTATAAATTAATTGGTATAGTAATTTTGGGTTGATATTCGTGGAAACCTAATGTTAAGACTCCGTTCCCATTAAGACACTTCCGTCCCACACTTTATGTCAAATGATGGAGGCATTACGTGTTAAGTATCAGAACTCAACGCCAAGCTTTGCCTCGTACGCGGAGCGAATAAATGAAAATATTAAATATTCCATTTCCCCGAATGGGAATCAAATCCACAACCTGTGGCGTTTACAGTCCCACTTTTGTAATTTTCAATAGAAAAAAATAATGTTACTAGCAAATTATTTATATTTCCAAGTCATATTCATTTTAAATTTACGTTCTAACACGAGTAAGTTACTTTTCAACTAAGCGACTACAGCACGAGCTAATAACGTTTAAATTTCCAAAGACATTTTATTCCCCTCCTAGGCGGAGTCGGTACAGTCTAACCCGTACAATATACGGCTATAAACTATTGAATGGGTCCTTCGCGTGGACATTATTAAACACTGTTTTATAAGCCACAAACTATCGTTATCATCTTCATTTCTCTCTTTATACGATGTAATAAAGTCAGAGCGAAACCTCGTGAAATCGTTAACTGACGGTTAAAGCTCGGAACGTTTGTTAGAAGTTTTCATTATTTTTATGCCACATTATTTTTATTGGTGGTAATTAAAGTGTTTATTGCGTTTACGACAAGCGTTTTTCTATTTCTAATCGAATTTGTGGGGTCTTTTCGACCTAGTTCTGTAATTTGTTTGGTTAAAAAAAGAATTGGGTAGTGATTTTTTTTTGTTTTCTTGAAGTACATATTTTATTTAGTTCAGTTTATAATTAGCAAAAATTTTTTTTAAAAAAAGGTTAATAAGAAATTTACGTAGCATTCTTTGAATTCACGCCCCTTTGAATCTGTGCAAGCTCTGTCTCCACTAAGCAGACACATTGAATTTTTTTACGTTTCCTAAAAATCTTATTACTAAAATATAAGGTCAGCTTGTTTATTAGTTTCATGCCTTTCAATCTTAGAACTTGTGTTCAAAATCTTTTTTGACGCGAAAGACTGCGTGTCAAATAGCATAATAGAAAAACAACTCTTAGAAAAACAAGGAAATGAAAATAGTCTCAAAATTATTATTTCCCCGAGTGGTAATCGAATATATTCCATCACGGTAACAAAAAGACCCTGTACCATGACACTACTATTACTTCATAAAATATATTTTTTATATACGCATGTAAACAAACTATAAAAGTATAATATAATTCGCTATCAAATATTAAAATTATGTTTCTTTAAAAATACAAATTCATGTCAAAATGTGATATATATTTTTAAAGATATTCAGGAAACGGAGCCAATATGTTTCAACAGAATGAAGGTGATGAATACAATCACTAGGAGGAAATAGGTTTGTGCGGAATGAAAATTTGCTTGCCTCGTTTTTGGATGTAGTGAATCGCGAAACGACAAATGAAATTTTGAAGAAATTTCATAGATTTTTTTTCCATTCGTTTTTTTTTCTATATGATTTGATTTAATTTAATTTAATTTTAATTTCTATAATGTTTTATAGTAATTAATGTTTAGTTATCTAATAAAGGAAGACTAATTAACGCTGCACTTTTTCTAATCAATCAGCTTCAGAAAATTTTCTAAAGTAGTTAAATTTTTTCATTAGGTAAACGAAATATAGATCCAGTTTTGAAACTTTGCATAAGTTTAACAAATTTTTTGCACAATTTCTAGATATTGCGTGTAATGTGGCGGAGTTCAACGCCGTGATTTTTGTACTATATTATATTTAAAACATTTTCCGAAAAGAAATAGATCCTAGAATTAAATAAATATGTTTAAAGGTTATACGCATAATAAACTGTGTACGTTTACTTACGTTTATTTTTACGTATATTTATTTAAATATGACATAAAAAATTGTACTAGGTTTCGTATTACCAAAATTTGAAAGGATTTTTATTTACTAGGCAGTGTTAAAATTCCGCTTCGTTCGGCATTTTTATAGAGAATTTCAATATATTTACTCCCGCGCGTAGGCCTTTTGGCACAATGGATTGAAAATATCTATCAAATAATGCTGGTCTTTGTATCCTTTTGCTTGTATAGTACTAATTATCAAGAAAAAACTATTGAAACTATTGTTTTTCTTCAGATATATTCTAAAATGTGACAAAAAATCTATTGAAACGGTAGTCATGAGTATGTTATGATTATTTTACCACTATATTATTTTACTAGGTACATTTTAAGGAGTTAAAAATGGAATAACAAACTTTTTCAGCTTCACTTTGAATCCCGCTCATGGCAGTGTAGTTAGAGGGAACCTGGAAACATTAAGACATTCTGTTTTCTTTAAAAAACTTTCGATCTCCACTTTTCTCTAATTACCATAGACATTGCTGTCGAGTGGTGATAATCAAAGCCGTAGTGCTACTTGCCTAATTACCAGAGCATATTTAAGATTTCATTTCTTCGTATGGGAATCGAACCCACAATCTGTCGCCATAATGAAAAACTGTATGTCAATAATTTTTTCCTGTTTTCCAAACTAATAACTACACAACGTCTAACTGTACGACGGTTGTGGGTTTAATTGCTGAAAATGTGGAACGAAATATCTTAAAACTAGGTTCCCTTTGCCCACCTTGCTATAATAAAAAAATCGTGAAGCCAAGTGACTATCATAAAAAAGAAGCATTCATTAGATTATTTTCACATTTACAACCACTCATTTAAACTCATCAATCACCTCCATTACGATTCCCCATAAATTCTTACATCACACCCATAAAACTACTTTAAAGTTAACGAGAATAAGAATTACAACGGGTAACTGCTTAATTTTGCACGTTATAGGCCCCTTTAGATATTTGATCTTTATTCTCAATATTATGAGAAGGTCAACAAATTAAGGATACCTTAAGATTAAGTTTTCGTTAGAATTGTGTGGATTTTGTTAGTGGGAATAATATATCTTTTATATTTGTTTGCAGTTGTATGCTTCTTGACCCATAGCATGTAGACAGAAAAAAATAATAGTATTAAGACATTATCTTTCTCATTTTCTGATGAAAAATTCCTTGAAGTTTTTTTTTACGTTGTTGCTTTTTCGTAATTTTTAATTATTTTTGTTTCGCAATTGTTTTCGTTTTCGTAGTTATATATACGTAATAGTTAGCTGATTTTATTTGTACTATAGAATTGCTTTGGCCTTTGACGCATAAATAATCTTAGGCAGCGGGAACATAGTGTTAAAACATTCTGTTCCTTTTCCGCCCAAGTTTTGATGATGATATTGAGTATTTAATGGCGAAACTTAGCGCCACCACGCCAACAACGTTTTGTTTTGTTATCAGAACAAAGAAATGAACATACTTATAATTAATTCCCCCAAGTGCAATTCGAACCCACAAACATCGAGCTAACAGTCACATATAAATAATACAAACACCAAAAATATCCATACAAATCATACTCCAATTTCATACACTATAACGTTTGAGATTAATTTATACGACAGATATTAATACAGGGTTGTCTTTATTTCCCCTTATTTATATCTCGGGCTAATAGAGATGGCAATCGTGGGAAATTGTTTCTCTGATTGCTTATTAAGATCGTTTAGGAGTGTCGCCACCAGACGTCGACTATCGTTGTTTGTGTTGTTATTGTGTTGGTACACTTGGGTTTGTATTTAGTGGATGATTATTTTGTTGGTATTGAACTTGGGTGTTGTGAAAGAAATAGCTTTGTTATTTTATGGTATTTTAAGAAGATATTTTAACATTTAAGACAACACAAGTGTGTGTCTGTAAACGCGACTAGTTGTGGGTTCGATCTACGCTCGAGGAAATAAAATATTTATTTAAATCCATAAAGCGTAGAGAAAAAGAAAGTAATTCCCATTTTTATGAAATTACTTTTAATTATCATGAATCACTCCAAATTTCGACGGCAGATGGGGAACGGCTTCCCTGCTGTGTGCGATAAAGCGTGACACTAAAAAAATTGGAAAAAAAATAAAAAATATATATATCTATTGTTTACGAAAATTAAGAAGTGATTGTTCATTTTCTATAACCAAAAATTAATTAACCTCTTTGTAATACATAATAGAACACAATTGTAAATACCTCGTTTGAACTTTATTGTTCGGAAGAACTCCTTCAATTATCGAAAGATTTGAAAGGCTTTATTGTCTAATTTAATTAGAAGCTTTTAAAAATACGTTTCTGTTGTATTTTTTATCTTCCTCATCTTCCAAAATATTTATTTATTATTTTTTTAAGCAAATTTGACTTACACAGGAGCTCAAGGCTGTGTCTGTTGTGAATTCATCACTCGAGGGAATGAATTATTATTTATTAATATTTTTATTTTTTCGCTCTAGCAAGGCAAAAACCTGGCGTTGAGTTTCGCCACTCCACACACAATGCCCCAAAAAATTCAGTGGAAAGTGGGGAACGGAGTGTCTTAACACTAAATCCCTCTGCCTAACCTGCTGTGTGTGAGATACAACGTGAAGCTAAAGTCACTGCAAAAGCAGCAGTGCATTTATATGTAAAAATATTATAATAACAAGATTTTCTTCTCAGAACCATGGAAGGGAGGTAGAGAGCTCAATGTTTTAGTTCTCACCTTAATCCCAGACGATATGTGTTACGTGGCATTGCCTATCAGAACAGGATAATGAAATTGAATCACTTCCCCGAGTGTAATTGAACCCACTACCATCAAGATTACAGACACACGCTGATAAATATATTTAAATAATGAATATTTAAACGATAAGAATTTGAACTCACAACTTTTGAATATAAATGAACAAACCCGTACTGCACTAAGACAACGTTATTATAACATTCCTTTTTTTACACTTCAATATAAAAACGCCATATTTTTTTTTATTTTTACATTCATTTTAGAAGCTTCACTGTTTACATTTCGCTCCTTAAGTATAAAAGGAAAAAATAAACTCATTAACGCTGGTATTAATGACTTTGGGAAATTTTTCGCCAAAATCCATTTGCTTAAAACCATTCCATTATTGTGATTCATTCAATTATTCAGTGTGGAATAAGCCACCTTTTTCCATATAGAAAAGTATAGAAGTTGACACGAGAACGGGTCTCGTGCCGGCGTTGTTTAATTTTGACAAAGCCGACGCGTTATGTCGAATCCACATGAAATGAAATGAAATGAATTTGTAATTTTCACGGGATGATATGAATAATGATTTTTTTTTATTTGATTTTTTTCATTTCAACTTAGTAGAGAATAAAAATAAAGTAATAATTCACTCCGTTATCACCGTTATTAAAAATTTAGAGCCATCACATTGATACGCTTTAGCTAAATGCGCGATGGTTTTGGCAAAGCGCGGCGTTTAGTTTCACCAATCATCACGCAATTACGGTGGAAAACGGGCAACAGAGTGTCTTGACACAAGACTCTCTATTCATTCCGCTATGCGTCATAAAGCGTGAAAGTGAACACAGTTACCCACATCTATTACAAGTACAATAAGTTCTCAAGTATGATCTATATATATATATATATATATATATATATAAAAGGACTTGTCCTCACTGACTGAGGTAAGACGCACGCACAGCCGTAACCTCTGATGGTAGAAACGTGGAATTTGGACAGATGTTTACTTTCGTAATCTGGACATCCACTAAGAAGGGATTTTGAAAAATTTTAACCGTAAAGGGGTGAAATAGGGGTTGAAAGTTCGCCACCATAAAAATTTAAATTTAGACTCTTAAAAATATTTCATTGAACACATGTTTCATGGTTTTTTAGAATTCACCCCTAAATAAGCTAGCGAATCTGCGCGCGTCCGCTAGTAGGATATAATTGTGGATGAAAAACGCACTAAGCACACAATGCCGGTTCCGCCAAATGCGTGTACCCGTCAGCGGCACATCCTGTATAATAATACTCACACGACTTTCATATTTGAGTAAATATAATTTTAATGTTTCTCTAATGATATATGAATAATCTCAATTTTATAAATATTAAATTTTGTTAAGTATTTACAATACAAAAAAAGAAATAGTAACACGAGGCCGTCGTGCCCTAGCGGCACAAGAGTGTCATTGTAACGCGACGGTTGTGGGTTCGATCCCCACTCGAGGAAGTGAAATATTCATTTACACTTACATTTCCATGTCTTCGCTCTGGTCTCGAGGCGCGGCGTAGAGTTCTGCACCTCAACACGTAATGCCTCCAGAATTCGGCAGAAAGTGGGGAACGGAGTGTCTTAACACTAGGTTACCTCTGCCTACCCTGCTGTGTGAAGCTGATTTTTTTTAAATAGTAACATAGTATAAAAACTATAGGTATACACAATACTTAGATCTATATAAAAAAAAACTCTTAGAGAAAATCCAAAAAAAAAAACAACCCAGCCACTCCCAGAGATGTACGAAAATAAAATATTCATCTGCACCTGAGTGTTCCTAGCTAATTATGTAAAACTTTTAACTATATCACTCGCGTCGGCTTCATTAAAATTCGGAAGCTTAGCTGTTTTGTATGAACACAAACTTGCCCCGGCCGGGGGGGTGTGAGGCCCCTTTGTAAAAAAACGGCGTACCCATCGTCAAAAGTATGGTAATAAAGTGTTTTTTTATTTTATTTTAGAACAGCCCAGTGAATTGAGTGGATTATGTGTGTTTAGTTTAGTATGTGCAAGTACTAGAAAGGGACGTAGGGTAAAATGGGCAAGGTATTGTTGTTTAATTTTATTATTTATTTAGTAATAAGGTATTTTTTTTTAATTTTTTATTTTAATATCGTGTTTTAATTACAAATATAGAGGCCATCTTGGCGCATTAGGCATAGCCTGTAACTGTAACTGCGACAGTTATGGGTTCGATTCATGCTCGGACAAATGAATTATTTAATATTTCAAAAACTAATTTTGTTTTAAATTTAGTATTTCACAATCATCCCATTTTTTTGTAATTTTACCACTAGGCTCAAAGCATTATTGAGAAATACGTACATAGTTATTGTATAGCTGTACACAGTGTCTCATATTATAAACAACAAGTTAACCATTCAACAAACTATAACCGCAACTGTCTTAATTAAGTAAATTTTAATTATTAATATTATAAAGTCGTCTATAACGCTTTTAATTAAACTAACGAGCGGCTGAATACACTCACCTATGTTAAATTAATTTTGTTTTGTATGACTCGACTTGCGAACAAACAGTCCGTTTGGGCGGTAAGTAACACTGAGTAATTATTTGCAATTATTTTTGCGACTTTTATGTATTAATATATTAAATTGGGTACATTGGCACGAGCGAGTGACTTTAAATGCGATAGGTTGTGGGTTCGATTTCCATTCGTGCGATTTTATATTTTCAATTCTTCGCTTTCTCCAGAATTCGATGGAAAGTGGGCGGCGAATGTTGTATTGTTGAGCTGTATTTTCATATGAAAGCAGACAGTATCTGTCTCTGGAAACTGAACTTCTTACTAAATCTATTCTTTATTACTTTCCAGGATATATTTCTTAGTAAATTGCAAAATTCAACAATGCAATCATCTTTCAGACCGATAAAACATCTTTAACATTAATATAAATATTTCACGAGTACTGGCCATAGCTATATCTATTGAGCTTCCAGCCAATCTCTTGCCAACCAAGTCACCTTGGGGTTGGCCATTCTTAATCAACAAATGAGTTTTTACATTTGAAGAAGTTTCTTTTAAGCTTTTAAGGGTATGTCGTTAAATATTTAATACGACAGCATTTAGCGTCAGGGCAGATTGACGTGTGAGACCTCATGAAAGTTAAATGGGCGGGCGTGATTGGCGGGTTTTCCATTACTTAATTAATATTAACTGAACTCGAAGCACTAACCTTTTACAAAGGGAAACCACATTGTAATTATTTATTATAGGCAATTTTCTATATTGTTTTTTATCGTCATTTTATTGAAATAGAAATTTTGAAATAGAATTCGTGGCCGTCATGGCGCAGAAGTGCAAACGTACGACTGTACACACAATAGTTGTTAGTTCGTTTCCCAATCTTGGGAATTAATTATTTAATATTTTCTTTTTTTCGTTCTGGTAAGCAGGTAAAGCCCAATTTTTAAAGCAACCTACATTATTAATTAAACCGAGGTCTACATTAATACCTGAGGCATTATTCTGAAACACTGCGTAATATTAATATATTTTAAACAGGTCCTCCTACATTATAATAACGAATGTCTTATTCGGTTTTTCTTAATCTGCAGTAAATCCGCTTATAGATTGAGTCAGTCTTTGAAAAATGAATGAATATCCCTTTTATGTGCGATACTCCTTCACTTTGTGTGAGATAAGGTTTTTGAAAATAAACCCCTTTTGATATAAAATATTATGTTTTTTTTTGCTTTTGTTACAATATTAT
>DWNA01002818.1:0-11022 GCA_018249835.1 Heliconius besckei
CACATCCACGTGCTCGAATACGCCAGCTTGAGCGACTACTTCCAACGCTTGCAAATCAAAGTGAAGACTGCCTTTATGTAAATCTCTATGTGCCTGTCAATGGTAAGTAATTATGATTTTTTATTATATATAAATAAAAGTTATAAAATGCGTGTGGGTTTTGAATCCCGATTGCTAAGGAAGGAAAAACATATTTTTCGCGCGTATCTTGTATGTATGTAATATTCTTTATTACCTCAAACCTCCAGAAGCACTGAACGGACTTACATAATTGAGGTATCGTTTGAGCAGCCCAAGTGTTCCTAAATCGGTGACGTTAAAGAAATAATCATGGCGGCTGTGGGACGCTATTGGACTTGTAAATAAATATTTTTGTTTCGAATACCGTAATATGGGTATCAAAATCAAGAGCTCAATACGAGAATTTCAAAAAGGTATATTATAATTCTGAAACCAAGGCTTTATGCTATCTCCTATGTAGTAGACTGTATGATCTCCATACTCATTATACCATGGCTATCCCATGGTTTCTGTCAAATCTCTTTATTTTCTCTCACAGAAAACTCTTTATTTTTGTGATCATTCGGAAGGAAAATATATGATCCGTGCAGCTTTAGACATCGGAAGTCTCCTTGAGCCTCCTACGCCAGTCTGTGGAGTTGTTAACTAAGATAAAAATCTAAATGCTTATAGTGTTTATGTAGATAGCTTTACACTTACACAATGTCATATTTTTTATTCTTTTAATAAGAAAAAAAAAATTTCTAAGAATATTTATCATTCGCTATACCTAAATGTAATGTATATATGAAATAACGTAGCGCTATTCCTTGTTGAAATAAAATGTTTATATTTTAATTGAAATGTTTCTGTTAGGGCAGCAGCAATTGAGAGCTTTCGGCTGCCCTTTAATCCTCGCCAGTTATTCGTTATTTATTCAAAGCATTCACCACAAATTCTCTGTCCGCTAAATAAGCCGCTTTTGAAATATGCAACACTATCCTGTTGTAGAGTAAAAACGTATTATTCATTCATTTAGTCGTTATTTTGTGTGAGTGGCACAAATGGAATTAGTTTTATAAATGTAGTAGAAAATTTAGTAAGACTAATATTTTGTACGTTGGTTAACAGTTGTTAACAGAAATAAATAAGTTAACTTCTTTGTTTTTGCTGATGTTACTTTCTTCTTTATAGTATATAGTTTAACGTTATAAATTTGTTTGTTAAATTTATTATAGAAATATATAATTGTATATATGTGAGAAATGAAAAGCAAGTACCATTGAGAAATATATACGAGAAGGGAAAAAGGCAAAGCAAAGGGCGCCGAGGCCTCAATTCCGTAGTGCATTGCAGTGCATGTTGCCCCCTGCAAGCAGTGCGGAAGTGAGGTTGAGGTCTCCTTAAGCAACGTATCAACACACCGTCTGGGGCTGGAAGAACAATGAAGACCTCACTCAAAGAACGATTCTAATTAATGATTCTGTTCAAAGTCCGTTTTGTTTTCTTTATAAATATCTCTCCATAACATTTTTTATTGTAACAAAGAAAATTCTATTAACATTTCAATACAAAAGTTGAACTCAAATGGATGCTGATAAATTAATAGCTTTTTTAGTTACGTTTGAATAAAAATGAAGTTAAAATACTATTATCATTTTGCTCACCTTCATTTAAAGCTATTAGAGCGGCTAAATGGAAATAAGATTAAACGGTTTTCAATTGGCGTGTTTTAAGATTTTGCTAAACAAAAAATGGATAAAATTCCCGGGAGGGTTAAGATTTTGCTTTTTACTTGTATCGATATATATATTATTTAGATACGTTATAATGCTAAATGCTAAAGTAGGTTACTAAGAGTAGATTTATGGAAGTTAATTGGGAAAATTGTGTTTGTAGGTTGTTTTAAATTACATTCTGAATAAATATTATGATTTACCGTGCCTACCTAAAATTGGGTCAATAGAGTTGTTTTAATAGGAGCAAAATGCGAAAGCTACTTTTTCATCTTAAATATCTTCTAAAAATAATATAATATAATATTATTTATTTGAGAACACAAGAAATTGTTTTATTATGTTTTGGGGATTGTTCAATAAATATTTTTGACCCCTTTATCATACGTATAAAATGTATTTTGTCTTGTGTGACATATTAATCCTGTATTAGAATTATAGAAATAATTAGAATAATAATTAAAATATATTCAAATAAACCCTATGTTATTATTTAGATTTGATGGTAGAACAAATTAAATGTGTTTTTACCATTAAACAATTCCATTACACAGGTATTGAAGGTGAAGGTGAGAGTGTAGGCGTCCCGTGCCTAGTCTTTGTGCACGGCGAGTCATACGAGTGGAGCTCCGGTAACGCATATGACGGCACGCCGCTCGCAGCGCACGGCAACGTCATTGTGGTTACAATTAACTTTAGATTGGGTGTACTGGGTAAGTATTACACTTGATAGGGTAATTAATCTTCCCCAGTCAACTAAGCCGACGTAAATTTGCATCGTGCCAACATGTTCTAGATAATTCTAATCCTTCCCCTATTGCATATTATATTATGTATTTTACATTTTAAACTACTATTTTCTAACATTAGATTAATAAATTTTAAGTGTAAATAAATATTATTGAGGCCAGTAGTGGCGCAGGGGCCCAAGTGTGCCTGTACGACGAGCGCTACCAGTTGTGAGTTCGATTTACACTCAAGGAAATATAATATTTATTTAAATTAATATTTTCATTTTGTCACATTGGTGTCTACTCTATCTAAGTCTCTATCTATCTATGTAAATATGTACATCTGTCATGTTTCTCGTGGATAAAGTGCGCCGAAATCTGAAAATATTTGGATATGGACTGCGAGATTGCGACTTTAATTGTATCGGTAGTTGTTTTATAACGAAAAGATTCAAAAACATTTTAGAGGCTTTAAAAATAATGTGTCAAAGCTAAGTACCTACTAATGATAGTCAAGTTAAAAAAATCAGCTTCACGCAGTATTGTATTTCGCACACAGCAGGGTACGGAGAGGGAACCTAGTGTTAAGACACTCCGTTCCCCATTTTCTGCCCAATTCTGGAGGCATTGCGTGTTGAGTGGTGGAACTCAATGCCGCGCTATTCTTTGTTACCAGAACGGAGAAGTGAAATTCATTCCCCCGAGTGAGAAACGAACCCACTACCGTCGCGTTTACAGTTATTTACTTAATAATACTATTGATTTCAGTAAAATAATGACGAACATAAAATTCATGTAGCACGAGAGTATTCACCGTTATTAGAACTGAAGCGTGAAATGATGTATTATGTGAACGACTGAAACGTTCAAATCAATTTAATAACTCGTACAACATCACATATTAGGTTTGACAAAAGCCTTGACAATATGTTTTACGGCAACAGTATCTTGCTCATTAATTAATATGGAAATTGGCATGTCAGATAGTACTGAGAGATAGCTGATCCGGAGGAGTGTGAGGAGTTGACCAAATTGACGCTTCGTTGTGAATTACCCGAATATATATATATACAATGAACATCATCACGTTTACCGTGTACCAAAAGAGTTAACGTTTGTGGAATAAAATATCGGTTATAATTCCGTTGACCGATGGGCTGCCATTTATTTATACCGATATTTTGTATCCTATTATAATATAATGGATGTGTTTATACCTTTTTATTCATAGGGTTTCTTAAGACTGGGGCCAAAGGATCGGCTCAGGGGAATTTCGGGCTAATGGACCTAGTAGCGGGATTGCACTGGTTAAGAGAAAATCTTCCAGCATTCGGAGGTAGTCCTGAAAAAGTTACACTGATGGGACACGGAACTGGTGCTGCGCTTGCTAATTTTCTGGCTGTATCTCCTGTTGCTAGAGGTTAGATAATTGTATAACTTTATTTCATCGCCATCTTTTGATAATGATACATGAATTATTAATATTTTAAAATTGAAACGCGTTTATATGTACGTGAAACTATAATAATTATTTTAATTTAATACAAATATTACATTTACATATATTAAACCAAACAAAAGAAGAATGGTTTTCAAAAGCAACGATTTTATATGCTTAATATAATATAATAATAGCCTTTAGGGATTTTAATTATCAAAAAGTCCCTTGTTCTTCCAAAGAGGATACAATGAAATAAAATTGCGAGTCTACGCTTTCTGTAATCGCCACTGCCGAAACCGCAAATAGCCGCTGTTTACGAATGATGCATGGCCCCCTCATTGTTTGTAATTAGACCGGCCTATGGCAGATTTCATTAAACTCTTGTGTCGAGAGCCTTGTTTAGACCTTTCGTCACTTAATGTAGTCATTATAATGTTGATATCAGGTATATTTTGGTACAAAAGCGAAGAATATCTTGCGTATCCACTTATATTGGAGATAATTAGTCTCACTGTACGTAATTACTATTTTAATTATATTATATACATAGGTTTCGGAGAGAATTGTTTTCTTGTTTTGAAACGAAAATGTTTTTCTTTATTACATTTCATTAGAAGGTTAATCCTCTTCGGAAATAACGAAATTAAATTAGGTTATCTGTTTCAGAACTACTGAAGCGCGTCATCTTGTTAAGCGGGTCGGGGCTTAGCTCATGGGCGTTGCAGAGAGAACCGCTTACGATAAAAAGAAAGGTAGATGTCGGTGTTACATTAAAAGCTTATTTAGTATTAGCTTTGTGAGAAACTGAAGTCACCTGACTTCAGTGTTTTTCAACTAATTAAGTGAACTTGATTTTATTAATAAATTAAATATTCTGGTTCTCTAAGATTTTTAAACGATGGTTTTCAGCTTTATAAAATACTAGCGGCCCGCTCGCGGTTTCACCCGCGTGAACTAAGTTATTATTAATTTCTGCCTCCATGGATACGTCCTAGTGACGTCTATGCAAAATTTGAGACTCCTAGCATTTGTAGTAACGAAGTTTCATACAAACTTTCGACCCCAAAACAACCCCTTAGAAGTCGAATATACGTCCTATAAAAACTCCTATGCAAAATTTGAGATTTCTAGCACATGTAGTTTCTGAGATTTCATGATGAGTGAGTGACCTTTCGATTTTATATATATAGATTTTGATTATGTAGAAAAAGTTATTTTTACCCAGTCTCAGCTTTGACCAATTGCACAAGATTTTATTTTATCCAGTTGTACTATAATAATATACATTATATTTCAATAAAATATCGTATTATCTTAAAGTTATATTCCTTCTTTGTAACTTATATTACTGTTCAAGCAAGTTGTATGTGACGTTTCTTTATATATAAATATATTTTGCAAACATTTTGCGATCCCTAGTAAAAGGGTAACTGGGTTTCGAGCATCCAAACTTTAGCATTTAAAATATTAGCGCTGTGTTTCGTCTGCCAAGTTTTGTGAATTGCCTATACGGTGAAGTTGGGGAATGTTTACATTTGCTTTCATGTTTATTAGGTTGCGGAGCAGACCGGGTGCCACGGGGATTTGATGGAAGATGATTTGGCCCCGTGCCTGCGCAACAAGCCGCTTGCCGAGCTGCTGGCCGTTCGGCTCGACCCACCACGTTTTCTTCCAGGCTTCGCTCCATTTGTCGACGGCACAGTAATTGTGAATCCATCTTTCGTAAGTAATTCCAACTAAAATAATTTGATAACTAGTTACTTAATTTAACGTTGTTATTTTTGTAACACAAAATATTCTTTATAAAATAATATACTTTAGGGAAACCTACCAATGCAGTCGAATTAACTAGAGAAAACCTTACGAAGTTATTAGAAGTCGTGTTTACTGTAGTGCATTTCTAATTACTTGCCAAGAACATTGTTTGTTCCTCATTTACATTCATATTAAAGTTTTAAGGTAGCTCGTTCAACTATAATTTCAGTTTTGTTGTGCTGATTAAGTTTGTAATTGAATCACTCCATATTGTTTATAAATCGTATATATTTATTAATAATTTATTTACTAGTTTATAATATATTTAATTAATGTTATAATATTTGAAATTAAAATTAATTGTAATTGACTATGTCATAAAGATGGAAAAAATCGTTAGGTAAATTTCTTGGTAGTCATAATATACCTAGAATAACTTCATAGGTTTGTATATATTAATAAAAAAATAAATTATAAAATAAAAAAAATGTAGGAGAACAAACAACGTTAGAAGATTTGAAATATCTTGTATAAGTACTAAAGTTTAAAACCTAAAGCGAAGTCGCTACCCTAAAACAGTTAGAATGTGTCTGATAAGCTGGTTGCGCCAAGTTATCGCCGCCAAAGAATTAATAAATCTTTTATGGATCGGACTATACGTGTTTATAGAAATAGAGTTATTGTAAAAACAACACTAAGAAATAAAATAAATAAATAAAATATTGTTTATTCAATAATTCAATATTGCTTGCATAAGTCGATTTGAATAAATAATATTTTAAATAAGAAATTTAATGTTTTTGGCTTAAAATAAAAAAGGATTTTCTCTTTAGTTGCTACTTTTTTAATCTAAATCCACTTTGTATTTAGTGAACAGTTGTTTGTGACACATTTATTAAAGTATCCCGTGTTTCTTCCTGTTAATTAATATTGCTGAAATTATATTTTTTTATAAAAGTGAAACTTAAATATTCTTTAATAAAACTAATATATATATAATTATTTTTATAATTAATTAAAAGTATATATTCATAGGCACCACCACCAAACGACAATTCACGTCTGGGTGTAGGGGCCGCTGCAGTCGCAAGCGCGGCAGGATATGAATTGGCTGATTTTCCTCACAGGGAATTGCTGTTTGGTCTAACTACAACGGGTAAGATAATTTTTTCATAACAATCTAATAGAATAATTAATGTTTAATTTTTTATAAGAAACTACTTCTACTAAACGTGTTATTAGAGATTTGGTATAACAGCAATGTCCATGGTTATGGCATTATAATTTATGTTTATTTAGTAGGTTACAATATTGGCTAGATTTCGATTTTTTATCTTTAAACCACTTATTCATGTCCCTATTACATTTTCGAGGTATGTTTTTTATACAAAGCGCGGCGTTGAGTTCCGCTATTTAACAAGCAATGCCTCTAGAATTTGGTTTTGCCAACCTTGCTGTGCGCGGGTCATACATGACGCTAAAAACATCAAATTAATATTAAACAAACACACACTACACATGTTTCACATATTTTATATTACACGCTTAAATATTAAGTGACATTCATATAGTTGCTATGGCAACGCGTTTTATGCGCGTCAATTCTAGTATAAAATATAATATCATTGAATATATAATATTGTAAATGTTTTTTAATATAAATATATCAAAGAGGCCTTTAAGATATGTTTTATATGGAATTACGTTCATAGCATTATCCTACTTCAAACGTCTTGTTTTAATATTTTCTTCGTTCCCTTTTTATTAATTTCATAATTATAATCGCATATATATATTCTAAAAAAATCTAATTCTTTTAAGAAAAAAATACTGAGAGAAAACAGTTTTACATTTAGTAAAATTCTCTTCACATTTTAATTAAATATGAATGCCGCGCGCTCATAAATTTATGCAAATGAATGACATGCCATTACTTGCAGAATCTTACTTGGAATTCAATGCTCAAGACTTGGAGTTTGGCTTCAATGAGACTCGACGGGACCGTATTCTGCGCACTTTCGTACGTAACGCCTACTACTACCACCTCAACGAGATTTATTCCACCCTCAAGAACGAATACACGGACTGGGACAAGCCGGTGCAGAATCCGCTTAGTGTGCGCGATGCGACACTGGAGGTAACTTTTAATTTATCCTACTCTAGGATTTGGCGATCTCTTCTTTTTATCTTTTCTTTTCTTTTTTTCTTTTATTTGATATCCGAGATTTTTTGGAGGTCAGAATATATTTTTTTGCGAAATTAAAATTTGCTTTGTATAATTTGCGAAATTATATAAAGTAAATATATATTTTTTACTTTATATAATTTCGCAAATTATAAAAATTTTGCTTTTATTTAGATGTGTATATAAAACATGAAAGATACTTTTATAGTAGTTTGCGAGTACAAAGGCAATTACACACTTCGAGCTCGCGGCTTACTAATTTCTTCTTCGAAGAAAGTAATACCGAGGGCGGGCGTTCATCGAATGTGTGGAGCTATTAGCGCTGCGGAATCGTTTGCTATCGTGCAATTCAACATTTTGTGTTTATTGAAATATCTTGTGCCTGAATACTATATCATTAAAATATAATTCGTTTTTATTTTATCTATTTATATTTTCTAAGATATCAAAGACACTTTTTTATATATTTAATGGACAAAATATGTCGTGCCTATTCCGTGAGCTTCGACATACATTTTGACCGTTATTCTTTTGTTCTCTCGTCTAAAGGCGCGAAAGGTAGAGGCTCTGTTCGTCGTACGTGACCCTAGGCGCGATGATTAATGAACTACATGCCCGTCCCTGACTCTCTTTTAAATTTCCCAACAAAAGAGACAAGAACTTATCAAATCGGAATGTCATTTATCATTAACCAGACCAGAGGATATTGTCGTTAATACGATGAAGTAATAGAAAGCAGCAATTTTATAAATTGTCATAAATTTATTAAAATTATTATCATATATTTTTTTTGTGTTATTTCTTGAATGTTTTCCAAAAAGCACAAGTTCAAAATATTCAAATTTATATACGTTATTAAATATTACGAAACTATATTTATATGGTTCTCTTTTAATTTGTAAGTGAGAGAAATGTCTCTTATATTTCCAGATTTCTTTATTTCTTTCTGGTTGTAGTTATTTGTAAATAAATATATAGTTAAGATTTACTTTTTCAGAATATTAATTACCTGCATAAAAGGAATGCTTTATACTTAGTATCCAAAATTAAGGAATAAAACAAAAGGTTTTAAATTTATAAAAAAATCTATAGTGAGATTTTCTTGATTAGAATGCCTATATCTGACGATTATCCGGTAACTTTAACATGTATTGATTTTTTTTAAAACGTTATATAATATTTATTGGCTTAAAATAAAATTAGGATAATTGATTATTATGTCTAGATTTCGATATATTGTTTATCTGTTTAAATATTGTAAATACATTAAACAATCTGTCGTCCTTTTTAAGTTTTCCCAAACAATCTTAAATTACCCTCCGAGCAGTTTTGGCAACTCACCGATCGTTCTTGTGATGTACAAAAGAAGTTAATGACGCGCGGTGAATACAAGGTGGTCACCTCAAAAGGCTTTATTAGAAAAGTCTTTTATCTCCAATGAAAGCTATGACGCCATCAACATCATAATAAATAATCTTTATATTAATGGCTGTATACGCGACAGGTTATGGATGCGATTCCCTCTTGAGGAAATTAAATATTAAATATTTTCCTTTATTCACTCGAGGCAAAGCGTGGCGTTGAGTTACGCCATTCAACACATTGCGTGTTTTTAAAGACTTCATTATTTGGCGAAAAATGGGGAACGGAAACTTCTTAATGGGAACGGAGTGGTTCAAATTCCCAGGTTCCCTCTGCTCAAGTGAAACAGCGTGATGCTAAAAACATATTAATTAATAACATTTGATTTTCACTAATATATTCTTCATATTTTTTAAATATAACTACAGGTACTTGTGTATTTGTAAAACAATTTTAGACGCAGATAATGACAGTTTTATTGAATATCGACTATTTTTTTTTTATTAATACTTGACGTAAATGTTAATTCGACGTAAATGGTTATCGTAAGATTCTTGATGTAGAGCGCGTAAGTAAGAATTATAAAGTTAGTGAATCGAAACCACAAACCTCCCGCTTACCGTCGCACCCCTGCCCCAATGCCAGCCTCATTCATTTAAATATTATAATAATATAAAAAAAATAATAACTTGCAAATTGTTAAGTCCACAGTTGCGTGTAATGGTGAAGTTGCTGTTTATTGCATTGAATAGTTGTTTATGTAGATTTATGCAGTGTGGCAAACCTAATGGAAATGGAAATAAAGACATTTAATTTATCCGTATTACGGGAGTACACGGTAGCTGGATATTATATTGAATCCACAAATTCCATAATAATGAATGATATATTTTTACATTTATAATAATTGCTATTCGTTAAATCTGTTTGATTGTGACAGCTACTGACATGCACAATACATTTACTCCAAACTTGTTATACTGTTTCAGTTAAAATTATTGAATAAATGTGCGTTTTTAATTAAGTAATTATTTTTAATTGTATATTAATTGCGTGTTTCAATAGTGATATTACCTACTTAACTTAAACCTTATTAAAAACTTCTTGTTGTAAATGTTGTTGGTTGTATAACAAGACTGCACTTTTGTAGGTGTTAAGCGATGGTCGAACAGCAGCGCCTTTGATAAGGCTCGGCTACCTGCATGCTCTACGCGGCGGGACCACATACTTCACACATTTTCATCACCTTTCCCAGGACAAAGACTACCCGCAGGTATATAAGTAATATTTAGGTGCATATATATGTTATTTGTGCTTATGTTATCTCGTTTTATGGAAAATATATAGTATTTAGACTAAAGTTAAGCGACTTAAAATGAGGGCTCAGCATTTCAGCAAAAACAGGCTTAGGCACGTTCGTTTGGTTCGCACCTGCTGGATATTATAATTTCTCTGTAGATGCGAATGCAGAATTTACGGAATGTATATGAAATGATATACAAAATGTAACAATTAATTTACTTAAGGACTTTTTATTGTGTATATTGTTAATATTTTTTTATATATTTGTAATTCAAATAAATGTTTATTGAAACTTTATTTACTACTTTATTAAAATCATTTGTTTGTACATTAAAATTAAAAAGTGCCCAATAAAATTAAATTGCATTATGATATTAATCTATTAAATCTATACTAATATAATAAAGCGGAAGAGTTTGTTTGTTTGTTTGTTTGTTTGTTTGTTTGTTTGTTTGTTTGTTTGTTTGTTTGTTTGTTTGAACGCTAAGATCTCTGGATCTACTGGTCCGA
>DWNA01002819.1:0-11017 GCA_018249835.1 Heliconius besckei
TATTTATTAAAGAACATAATTAAGTAAGTATATATAATATACATATATTTATGTAATATACACAAAAACGCCGCATAAGTGTTGTAGTGTTAATAGCACAAAATGAAAATGACCTTGAACTTGTTTGCGTTTTACATCAACATTTCTGTATAAGTTCGGCTGGTTGGATTTTCTTAATATTTTCCTTTTTTTATTTATTTACAAACGTTCCATGTAAATATTTTACACAAAATACATAAAAAAGATAAATAATTTAAAATATTTCTTTTTTGTTTTTTTATATAAATTATGATGACGTAATTTATGAGCTTTGGAACGAACCCACAGCTATCTATTACTCTACACTGTAGAGTCTGTAGAGTCTACAGACAGAGACGACCCAAACACTCCTTGACTAACTCTATCAGTGTTATAAGTTGACTTATAATTTCCACTTCCATTACAAATGAACTTTTATTATTATTATTCTTTTACATTCTCTACTGCATTACAATAGCGTCAATAAGACGTCGTATATACATTCACAAATAATATCACCTGTGAATATAAATTGCAACAACTCTGCAGAATCGAAATGCAGTTCTATTTTCCGCATTAGCTGCAAAATAAAACTACCTACTGCAATTTGGATCGCAACGGTAATTATGTTTACTGCATCCTAGTCGCATGAAAAACTAGTTAGTAACACGTCGAAGCAGAAAAATACGATTATATATTTTTTTACATTGTTAATTAATATTTTTTATCAGCTTCACGCTCCAGCGTAGGCAGAGGGAACTTAGTGTTAAGACACTCCTTTATATTATATAAATATTTTGTTACCTCGACTTTGGGATCGAACCCACAAATAAAGAAGATACAAATATATGTAGATGGAAAATAAAAAGAGGTTTTGTTACATTAAGATAAATAAATAATAATTCCTCTTTTTACAACCTACGTTTAAAGATTTTATAAAACTAAACTAAATCTATGTTAAAGCATTTTGCGGAGATCTTTAACAATGTATGTATCGCCTCGGTAATAGAGCTATTTGAATAAAATCGATATTGTCGTTCTAGTCTAAATCCCATCCAATAGAGACGTAATAGAACTAACAGCGTTACTTTTGTTAAGAGCGCGTGACACAAGTTTGCATTAATTTTCATTTATGAAAATCGATGCTTATCGATTATAATAAAATAATATTTTCTTTATTTATTTAAAATCGAAATATCTATAAAACCGTAAAAAATTGTCCGTACGTTGAACATATTCGAAAAAAACAATAAAGGGGGAATGTAAAGACACTAGTGGAATATAAATTTACCTTCCCAAATTCTTCCGTTGCTTCAGGCTTCGGCGCTGTATCGAATAAGTTCAGCCGAGAATTTTGAAAGAAGTCCGAACTCGAGTTTTCTCTTGAAAACAATTCTGTTGTTGAACTTTCTCGGTTCAAAAACGGACGGGCTTTTACGAAAGGGTTCTTTCTCGCGTTCTTCGCATGTCTTAGAAAATTGAATTTGTTTATTACTTCAGGAGATGGTGACACAGTCGGTGTGTCCTCCGGGGTAGCGGTTGATGAAGTCGGAGATTCAGGAGTTGCACTCATTTCTACTAATCTTGGATTAACTGTGATTGATACGCTCTATATTTGTAGAGCTCTAAATAGGTCGTAGGAATGACGCGCGTGAGTGGTACTCGTTTTCAATGTACAATTTTCACTCTTAAGCATCAGCTGATGTCAATTCTAGAGATCTAGCTGGCTTTTTCTTATTTTAGGGAAACATTTTAAAATATTATATATTACAATAAAACACTTAATTCATTATAATTGCTGCCTTGTTAACACTAAATTTATTACTGTTTAGTGATACAGTAGTATCACTAAATTTATTTACATAAGTAACTTTATCGTTCTTTAAATGTTTTTATTAGAAACAAAATTAACAAAAACAGATGAAATATGACAAATATTCTGTTTTGTTTTTATTGTGTCCAATTTGACGCACGTCCGCGCTCATTTAAAGGCGTCGCGATACTGTACTCTATGTTAAATTACAGTTTAAGCGTGCGCGTGCGCATTTGGCATTATATTCATTAACAAATAAAATTTAGATAATTTCGGCCATTCATCATGTTGTTAGATCGTGTGGGTATATACCTATGAATATATATTTTACATATTTATAATAAATGGAATAAATAGACTTTGGATTTCTATGATAAATTACTGGAGTAAAGAACCAGCCAAAATATTTATTTTGTATTTACAAATAGAAAACTCTGAGAAAACTCCGTTCTGTATAGGGGTTATTGTTTTATGCAAATATAATTTATGAGTAACTATTAATGTACCATTATATAGCAGATATTGGCGCCGTCGCGGCGCAACTGAAACGTATCTCATTGCACGTGAAGCTTGGTGATTCAAATTCCTATAAGATGAATGTTGCTATTTAAAATAAAGGAGTTTTATCAGTTTGGCTAATTTTAATATTATATATTATATTTTTGGCGCTAAGTGGCAGAACTCAATACGCTTTGCTTCGTCTTATTAAAGCTGGGAAATAAATATAATTACAACTATTTATTATATTAAATAGGTTGGATCGAACCCAAGACCAACGTGTTTACAGTACTTCAGTTTCACATATTGCCCCACTGCACCATGATGGCCTCATAATCTTAATATACAAGGCCCACCGTAAGGTCCTAAAAAAAGATCCTTTTTTTCCATATTTCCAGTAGCGTCACCCGCATAACCCAACGGTGGTCCTCCACTGTAACGTATGTACATATTATGTGGGCTTTAAAACAATTTAAATTGTATATCGAATATCGATATAGTTGCATACACTATTTTACTTTTTTATGTTTCAGAAACACGGTTCAGATGAACACCTTAGTTTGATGATATTCATCACATGCCTTTTATAAGGTACAGGGTGTGACTATAAACGCAACAGGTTGTGGTTCGATTCCTACTCGAGGAAATAAATTAAAAATATCATAAAATAATTATAAAATTACTTAATTTTTGGTTTTTATGCACTATTAAGCTACTCTGGAGTACAATTTAAAAATGTCATATTAAAAGAAGGCGGTCAAGGCAAAATTTTACCTATATAATTAATGATTTCACATTTTTTTCATTTTACCTATATTATATAATTGATGATTCAGATGAATAATAATTGGTTAGCAAGTGACCTTTACACAAAGTTCTTATTCGTGTACCATAAAGTTAAGTAAAACATATGGTATCACTTAATTTACCTGTAAATGGAGAGAATGTCCCTTTTAAATTTAAAGTAAAATTAATTTTGCCTTTTATGTGTTGCACTTTGCATGTAAAAAATATTTTCAAGATCGAAATCCATTTTTAAATCATTGGAAATAAATAAAAAAGTATTCTAGTAGTACTGGTATAAAATAAAATGTTACTGTGAAAGCAATTTAGTTTTTTCCGTCTCGCTACGTTAGACGTTTAATTTTTAATTATAATATATAACTAAACTATTTTGTGCTAAGCTGGCATGCCTGAAACACCACAATTAAAGAACTGAACTAAATGGGACACAGTGATAGTGTCCGACGGTGGGAACACGAAATTGGTGAGCCATCATCACCCGTTTCAAGTCTTCAGACCAACCAAATTATGAAAAGGACTGGCAAGAAAAACCTTTAAGTTAAAGTTTATGCTTTACTTTAAAAAATGAAGTAGCTAGTAAATAATCACACTATTGCGGAGTTCTCTTTTCGTAATCTCTTTCTCCTTCAACAAATGCAGAAATTGCGGAAAGATAAAAAGAAATACTCGATATTGTTTTCCAAGGTAAAATGGAACACAATGAGCGGAACCTACCTGTTACATCACCGTCACATGTCAATGTCAGGGTCGCTATTAGATTACATGCTACGCGAATTGTTAAAGTGCTTGTATATTTTTTTCTTTACTTTTATTCCATTTTTCAGTAATAATATATTTTTTCCTTTATTTTCACAACTCATATTGCTATTTAAGATAGCTTGATAGACGTTAAGTCTCTTATATTAAAAAAGGTGTTGTATTTCAACATACCCATGCACTTTTTATTATCTAATTTCTATGTGTTCTCCTTTTATTCATATACCTATCTATATATCATTAGTTACTGCACGCGAACGCCTTTGTTTATTGTATTTACACTACAATTGTAACGTGTTCACGAGTATATTAACATTGAGTTTACTATAACAATTAGTCCTGAATGACACTTACACTACAAGTAAAGCAATCCTTTTGTCAGCTACTTACAGTATCGGGACGAAAGAATGGACACAGGTGTATATTAAGATAAAAATATTATGATACATTTTTTAGGTTAGTAGTCTTCTTACTAATTTATATATTTATAGCAGAAGTGAGGCCAGTCGTGACGCATAGGCAAAAGTTCTTGTAACGATAGCAAAGCGCGGCGTTGAGTTCCTCGACTCAACACTCCATTCTCCAGAATCTATCAGAAAGTGGAGAACGGAAGTGTCTTGATGCGAACGGAGAGTCTTTACACCAGATTTCCTTGTTTCCTCTACTTACCTTGCCATGAAAGGGACTTGGAGCTGAAAAATAACAGTATTGATCATAAAATAATCCAATTAGGTATCACTTATAAGTTACTCGCCTACACCTTCGTTCTCATATGAGACATGACACAATGCCAGATTGAATCAGACCCGAGATGTAAAATAGCCTACCGCGATAAATGGACTATCCACCACAAATACAATTTTTCAACTGGAACCAGTAGTTCCTGTAATTTGTCAGTTAAACCTAACAATATATTAGTACTTATAAGAGAACAATAACAGAACTTCGACGAAGTTTACCAGCACCTTTAAGTCCAAAATAGACAGTCCTGTCAAAAGATTAGTTCACCGGTGCACAATCAGACACTTATTCAGGTGACTTCGAAATCACGTTAGTAAATATTATAAATAGATACCTCCAAGCTTAAACTGGTGGAAGAGTTCATATAACAGACTAATCTTGTTATAAATAAATGTTCTTTAAAACAAAATATAAACATAGGTACGAGTACGTCTCACCTTCTTCACGTAAACCATCTGCCGTGGACTGACGTAGATTTACGTCATATTGTGGTTATGTGCGTGCAAGATCACGTGACTCGAGTTAAATTCAATGCCAAAATAGACTAAATTATAATATCAACAATAACAAAAAAGTAAATGTACATATGTTACGCATTTTATTTTTTAAGCCTAACGCATATGGCAAGGTAAGTATCAAGACTAGAACTAGAACTAGAACCCGAAGTCCCTCTACTTACATGTTAAGTAGGGAGCGGAACTCAAAACCGCAATTTGTCTTGGTACCAGGGCGAGGAAATGATAATAAATAATGCCTCAAGTAGGAATTAATTGAATCCACAACCGTCGAATTAGTCCCTTCTCTTTCTTGTCCCTGCTTAAATAATAAGATAAAGAATTGAAAATTTCTACATTAAAAAGACATGATCATATTTATATAAATAACGTTTCAGCTTTCAGTAAAGTAATAGCTTCTTCAGAGCTACGAATTCAGTAACGAACAGGAACAAAAAATTTATTTACAGTATAAGAATATTTGTTAGATTTTTCATAAGAGATATCGCGCTAATAGGAAGATTTCCTTCCTTCTTGAGAAGGTCTTATCAATAAAGTGTATCTGTACAATATTTTCCTTATATTTTTTATCTTTACGCAAATACTATGATTTGCATGGTCGGCGGTGTATACTTGATCTGCAGTCAATCTATCGTACCTTTACGTATTTGTTTTAATTACGCTTCAGTCTATCCCTAGAATTTTGTCCAAGACACTTTTCGACCAATTTTCGATACGTTTTGAGTGTCGAAACTCTGCGCCGCGCTTTATCTTGTTATCAGAGCTAGAAAATTAATGTAGGAAGTTAGTAAAATTAATTGTCCCCCCAATTGGAAAACGAACGTATGTAGGGGGTCACGTTTACCGTTAGACGCTGTGCCGCTACGTTAGGACGGATTCAAATGTTAAATAAATTGGCTCGGAAAATATGTATTTCAAGCTAATTTTAAGACACTGCCTTATTGGGTGACAAAACCTATAGTCGAACTTAGACTTCTCAGAGTAGGCAATATCTACAATATAAATTTTATAACGTTTTACGGGAGCCTGAGCGTTATACGAGAATTCATAATAACCAATTTTTATTGCTCATATAATAATTAATTATAGGTACTTGTAGTATAATTATTAACTAATATAATAATAAAGCACCTTACATCACTTTGTTTACATCATGGAAATATACCGAAGAACAATAACGTTTCACACGGACACTAAATATAAAATAAATAATTTTATGCTAATAAGTCGAGGTGTCTGCTCCCTGAATGGAAACGGCAAACATATAGTGCGAATTAAATATTTTTGTGCAAATAATTGTTATTTTATTATTATTTTAACAAGTTGGCTGGCGCCACGATCTGGTACAAAATTGGAATATGAAATCCCCGTCGATTCTCAAAGAATCTATACAAAATCGATCAAGCGCGAGTCTCAAGATTCCGCCGCGATGAATTTTTTTATCAGAGCGATGAAATGGAAATAATAAATAATTCCTTAAGAAGGAATCGAACACAGAACCGCTTAAAGTCAGAGCTTATGCCGCTGTACTACGACGGCCTCACAATACTATTTAATAAAAATATTCTTTGGACGCATTCTTACACAGAATTATTAATTTATAAGTAAATGATTTATTATATTATACCTAGTTTTATAGAATACTTCAAAAGCTTTCAATCATCCGCACTCGTACTACTCTTGACGTTTCTACGAAATAATAATTTAGTAAGCACCAATAATTTCACTACGAATAAGTAATTTAATTTAGAACAAAGGAATAATAAACATAAACAAGATGATGTTTTGGAGCATTTGTACGTAAACATTTTCACTCGTGCACACGAGTTGCTATGAAAGTTAGCGTATAAAATGTCAAACAAACATAATATTGTTTAGAGCTCTAATATAACATTCTCTATTTGATAGATTATATTAATTGGTACCATTAAGGTGGAGCTATAAATTTTATTTTTTTGGAAGTGAATCTTCTTTATCGACTTATGGAAGGGATTTTATAGCAATGTTAAAAACAAATCGCCATACTATCACTTTGGACCGTCACGGCGCCGGTATTTACTAAATTGAGATGTGACATATAAAAGAAAAATTGAATAAATAAAAGTAATATATTAAATGGATTAATTGAAATACCGCAAACTTCGAAGCTAATGTTAAGACACTCCATTAAGACATTCCCGTTTTCCAGTTCCTGCCGATTTCTGAGGGTTTAACATGTTGAGTAGCGCAATTCAACACTTTGCTTTGTTTCATTACCAGAGCGATAAAATGAAAATATTTCGTTTCACCGAGAGGAAATCGAATCCACAACTTTTCCCGTCCATTGTACGCTTGTTCCCTGAGCTACGACTGGCCCCCACAAATTTTATAGATTCCTATATTTTAGCTGTCAAGTTTTATTTAATCTTAAAACACAATTAAATAGCAAGATTTATTTTACGAAACAATACAAATTTCTGTATATAAAATTCCGTCTGTAAAAGCTACCATTAAAAGATAAAAAGCTCTTAAAACTTTTGATTGTTTGAAATTTACGTCTTTATTGCACAGCGCAGCGTAGTTGGACGCGATTGTTGTGGCTTTAAATCTCATTTTATAAATCTGTATTTAATGTTTGTTCATTCTCGTAGCAGAGATTATCTACCAGAGCGGAGAAATTTAAATTATTTAAATATATTTCATTAAAATAATATAATATATTTATGATTTTCTTATATAATTCCCCTGAGTGGAAATGGACAAGCGTCGTCGTTGTCACGTTTTCAACCAGACCCTGTCCCGCTGGTTTATGATTTTAAATTTAATTACCAACTCATGTCCAATTGCAAATTGTGGCGTTGTTGGCACAACCCACATCTCTGAATATTTGTAACTTGGAGAAAGGATAAATATATGATATTTGCGTGTTTAACCTTATCAAGGGGAACCGAAAGAAGCCAGACTTTCATTACGTTATAAAACCTGAAAGTTCCTGTGCACTACACCCAATACCGGTAGGTGTTATTAGGGAATATGAATCTTGAGTGGTAGTTACTTTGGCAGTTATTGGATAAATAATGTGCAAAAAATATATTAAATATCATGTTATCCATTGCCAGATACTAAGCATGGCTTTAATCACCTGCCCAACACCGCTGAGCCCTAATAAATGCAAGCGCCTACGAATATAATATAGCAAACTTGTAACGAAGACCAATTTATTAATTACTGTTATTTATTAATTATTTATTTATTATTAACAACTTATGAGAACAATATCAGATATTTGCTTTAATGTTTTCGTATGAGCTTATTGCTTCTTAGGAATTAAGTAAGTCATGTATGTATATCAAGTATGTCATGAGGTTAAATGCCTCAACAACAACGGCTGAAACTGGGTATTGAAAGTGTCTTAATGTAGAAAGGAGTGTCGTAACACTAGGTTGCCAGGCTCCTTTTGCCTACCCTAATATGTGCAGAATACAGTGTGAAGCTAAAAGAATGAATGGTAGTTTTATTTTATTTATAAAAATATGTATGATTTTTTTTTTTAATAAAGAAAAATAGGATATTATAAGAGGTTATAGAGGATAGTGTTTTGTAATTATAATATCGATTAGATAGTAACTACACCATTACATTTTTTTCTTTATTTTTGAGTAAAATTAAAGAACTTTTCACTTTTAAAGTATTTTCAATATAAAATTTCAAGTAGAAATGCTAATAGGTTTCGCTAGAACCCAATTCCTGAATAAAGTTAAAGAGCAATTTCACCACTCGGTCTTTGATGTATTTTCTTTGAACGTTTTCCAGGCGCTAAAAATATTTTAAATTGGTTTTATATATTCATAGCACATTTTTTAAAGCTTTATTTCTATAATATAAAAAATAGTGTTTACACTCTATTTATTTATACCTATATATTATATTATAATTGTAGGTATCTTTAGTAGTGGAAGAGGATTTGTAGTAATCTTCCTACTACTTATATTAAGAAATAGTTAAGAGTGGAATAAAAAAATATGTAAATATAAATATCATAGTAAAACTGTAACGGCGCAGTGCGCGCAACTGCAAGTATCTAATGATAACGAGTTCAAATATATAATAATTAATTTACCATATGATATCGAATATGAGTGCCACCGGAACGAACACCTTCATTCAGTTGTATGGAGCTCACGCTGCCCGCATCGTCATCCATGAAACCGGTTTTCTTGTATCGAGCCATCTGTAACAATTAAATTTAATTTTATTAAGAAAATCGAGGTTACGGAACTTCCCTAGCAATGTTTCACAGATGCCAGTACTATTATGCTAGTACCTTTGTAAAACAGTAATAGTGCCTTTTTTTCAACTTCACGCTGTATCCCGCATTTCGCAGGGTAGGTAGACGGGATCCTAGTATTAAAACACTCTGTTCCCCACTGTCCGCCAAATTTACGAGGCATTGCTTGTTGAGTGCTTTCGTCTTGGTACCACAGAGAAGAAATTCTTAGGAATTTATACGTAATGATATTTATGTAGTTCTAAGCCTAGTTAAGGCGAATAATAAAAAAAATAATTAAATTTATAGCTAACCATTTTTTACAACGTTGAATAAAAGTATTGTTCACATGTTTGCAGTGTTTAGTTAAAATTTAAAAAAAAAACCCCAAGCAAGAAAAATATTTTTATAACTTTGTTAGGGGATAAGTTCAGCCGCGCCAGTTCACTGAAATACTTTTCCTTTAAGCTCGCATAATGTAAATTTGGTTGTAGTTTGTTGACAAAATATTTGGCGAAATTTTCCCCAAGCCGCACAAAAATATACTTTTACGATTTTTTTTATATATCTCCCGCAAAATATGGTGTATACTTTTCTCTTAATTTGTCAATTTCTTATACAATTCTGGAAAAACGGCATATTAAATAGCGGAATGATAATGAGATCCCAGACGGGAGACGTTAAGTATTTTAGAGAACAAGTGGCAAGTTGAACTCGTTACAATCCCGCTTACAACAAGTCCTTTACTCTACCACGATATCATAGTTTCATGTCTCTAAAGTAGTAGTATTTTGTGTTTACATATAAAAATCAACATAATATATAAAAGTAAAGCACTTGAAGGGACCCGACAATGCACTTCTACAGTCGGCGACGGACTTTAGCCTTTTAGCTTACACATAAGCGGATTACAGCTTTAACTTTTAAGCGTTTCTAAATCTATTGCAGTTTAAATTGAAAACTACACCTTGTATGAGCTTAAGTGTTTTATTATGGTATTTTCGCTATATGTAAAAATATCGATGAGTTGAGAAAGATGTGTGGTTGTGAGTTCGATATCTACTCGGAAGAATTATTTTTATTAATAAAATATCTAGAACTATTTTTTTATTATACGTCAAAACCTATATCTCTCTATGTTCACATATAAATAGCTATACAATCTACATATAAAAAGATCAATCATTCCTTTTTAGTGAAAATTACCGGAAAGAAGTATGAAATTTGATACTGTTAAATCTTAGATATATTTCAGTTATTTAAATAATGTAATAACAACTTCACAAAACTAATTAAAACCTGTTTATAAATGAGGGCGCTGTAACGGATAGCGACAATTATAAATTAGGACGGTAAGAAATAATTGAGTTATTAATATTATGCTATTTTTGGAGTAGCTCATACCAACTCCAAAATATATCTAAATATATTTTTTTAAATGTGATAACAATCTGAAGTTATTAATAATAATAACGGGGCAACTGTGGTTTCATTTATGGGGCACCTGTGGCTTAATTTAAATTTTAATCTGTTGTTAGCTTTGCAAAAACAAACACCATATGGAATGTAGTTATTATACACACACTATAAATGTTAAATATTATTGAACTATTTAAAACAATGTAT
>DWNA01002820.1:0-11016 GCA_018249835.1 Heliconius besckei
AGTTAAAAAACGAAAAGTTCTCACACTCTGGCCATTGTTCGAAATGAAGGAAGCTTTAACTCGTAGTCGCAAAGATTTTTTATATAAATTTTGTATATAAAATCGTAGTCAATAAAAAACAATAAGCCACGAGAACCGTACTCGAATAACAATGCCTTCCTTTTAGTCTGTCAATGACTGTACATTCGAGCGAACATTTTCCTCTAGGAAGGAACTTAATTTATGCCAATAAAAATATACTTATTACAAAGGCAGCCTGTAACGCCGTGATTTCATTGTAGAATTTTCCTTAAACAAGACGAACTATATAAGGATTCCATTTCCGACGTCTCAGCACAGTCTTAGCGTGGCATTTGAAAATGCATACAAAACTAGTGATACTGTTTACTGTAGTGTGTGCGGTTGTGAGTCATGATGTTTTAATTGGAAGAAGCGCTGGGGGCAAGAAGATATTTGACGAGATCAGACAAGCAAATCCTGCGATTTGGAGGCAAATTGAAAATGTTACAATCATAGCTCCCAGCGATGAAGTTATCAGTGGAGTGGTTGTGACAGATATGAGGCCAGATAAAGACGGAGATGCACAAATCGTCGATGGTGGAGAAGGCAAAGATAAGGTCACTATAGAACTTAAGAGCCCAACGGTTTTACGAGGCTACGAGTTCCACTTGGAAGTGTACACTGTGTCTAATACGAAATATTCGGATAGTGAAGAAAATTTAAGTGCTCCTGCTGATGAATCAAACTCAGAGCCCGAACATAAGGAATCAACGACTTTAAGTGAAATCGACGGCAGTGGAGACCGTAGTACGAGTGATATACCTGCAACTGAACTTCCTGAAAATTCCGATAAAGACGTCCCAAATTTTATTGGTAAAGACTTAAATGAAAATATTAGACCAGCACGAAGAATAAATGAAGAAGAAGTTGATTATGATAAAACTGAAAATCAAGATGAATCTTCTGCAACTACAACTGAAGTCAGTGAAGCAAGTTCAACTATTCTACTACCTGAAAATACAGAACAAGACGCACCTGCAATCATTGAACAAGATTCAAGTGAAAATGTTAGACCTTTACGTGACACAAGTAACAGTGAGGAAAATGATCCTCAAATAAATAACTTTGAGGATGTAACAAGTGATAGTGACGTAACAGAAGATGCCGAAGAAGCTACTACGACTGAATTACCTGGAAATTCTAACAATGACGCTCCTATTTTAGTTAGTGAAATAGCTAGACTGTCACGCGAAACAAGTGACGAAAATAACTCTGAAGAAACTGATTCCGCAGAAAATGTCGACGTACCGTCTGTCATTGTAAGTGATGCTAGTACTACGAAATCGCCAAATCAAGACGAAACCACAACCGAACTTAATGTAAAAACAACGATTGAAGAAGAAGTATCTTCTGCTCCTGTTATGCTGGATAATTCTAAAAACATTCCCGATTTTCCATCATTAGATATTTTAGATTTGATCAAAGAAAAAGAAGGAACACGACGCATCCGCCACACTGAAGACAGAAACAGCCAACAAACTGAAACACAGCAAAGCGCTGCTACTGAACGAAAACCAGATAATGATAATTCTGAAATATCTTCTGAACCCAGTGTTGACTCTAATGACGAAGACATTATAGATTTAATGCCTCCTGAAATAGACGCATCTTATAATACTGAATTTTCAGATGATGCACAAAATGACGTACCCATTTCTGATGAAGATGATAACAATACTTCTACGACCGAATCTACTACCGATGCAAGCGATAAAAATAATGAAAATGTTAGTACTTCCGAGTCTCCTTTGGAAGAACAAGCGAGAAATACTAGAAATACTGCTTCAAACAACGCAGATGTCGATTCTAATAATGTAGAAATAACAAAAGAACTTGAAGAAAAAGTAACATGCGGCTCAGATATGGGTAATAGGAATATCATAATGTTGAACGGAGATGCTTTAACAGAAGCCAGCACAAGATTACGCTACGAAATACCAATTGTATTAATTTTGGCCACCGGTAATACTCCTACAATTAAAATTATTCTTGAAGACAATACTTCCGAAACAAAACCAAGCTTAGACAATATACAGCGGGATATTGAAATGGCCGAAAATTCTGAAACTAACGAAGAAATACCACAAAACATTGAAAACGCCGATTTAGTTCCACCTTCAGAAGATTACGCATCAAAACCTGTCATGATATTTGAAAAATAACTGATTTTATTATGTCAGTATTAATAGTATTTATATTATAACTTATTTTATGTTAAGAATTAAAATAAAACAATTTTAATGTCTAATACCCCTTTATTAAAATAAAATGTAAAAAATATACACTATTTTTGTTATTTTGTCGTTTTTGTATTGAGCAAAGTTTGAACTTTAATTGTGATGATAAAAAATATTCTATAATTAATCACTCTACAATAAAGTAATTGGTCCTTCAGTAATTAATACATGGTTACATTAAATCACAAAAATATATATAAAACATAATATTACTTGAAATTGTATAATATATTAAATATGACAGAAAAAAATCTAACATTAAAATATTAATATTATTGCTTTTATACTTTTAAAAGTTTTTACAATAAGTGCGCAAATATCACATTTAAATTAACAATTATTTTTAACAAACATATAAAAAATGTAATGTAGCTGGATTCCACCCAGCTGGACCCCTGTCTCTTACACAAACGGTCCAGGCGTAAAACAAATACAATTTCTCATAAATTTTAGTAAGTCTAATTTTTTTTTGTTATTGATATAATATACTACATAAACGTACATGTATAATAAAAAAACAAATATAACAAATACAATTACAACAACTCTATTTACTACAATTTTTTCAATTGATTTCTAGTTATAGAAATGTCGTCAATCTTTTAAAATCAATGTATATTAGTCACAGAAGTACTATAGAAGTTTTCTATTCAATTCATTCAGTTTAATATTCAATGTCACCTTTATTTATGTAAACAACTACTATAAATGCATTTTCAATGAATACTCGACATCATGGGGAAACCAAATTGACACTATAATTTGTTATAATTATAATTAAAAGTAATATATGCAACGTTTTATAGTAACAGTGATGTTTGGAGTGTGAAATATTTATGTAATGATAAATTAAAAATATATAATTTGAGTTATAAGCAGTTTTTAAATAAATATTTCACACAATACAAAAAAATATAAGTTTTGGTGGTGATATATATTATTATTTACATGTATAACATATTAAATAGAATTAAAAACAAGTTTTTCTTATACATAACATTGTACTTAGGTGATACTTAATAAAAATAGTTGTCACAGCTTCGTTAAATATTATTTTTTGAAATAAAAATATAGAATAAATTTTATTTAATACATTATCATTTAAACATTGCAATTTACAACATACAGAATGCAAATTTTTTCGTTATTTTTAATTATGTTACATATTTTACATATCAAGTAAAATGTGTGTATTCATCTAAAATGTTATTTTAATATAAAATTGACAATTTAGTTAAAAATAATTAAGATTTTTTTTTTGTGTGTTACATAGCAGTGTACAAAGAAAGAACCTAAGGACAGCTCGATTTTTTGAGACATTAGTTTTTGTGTGGTACAACTCAACACCACACCACAAATACTACCAGTCCAGAATGTTGAAATAAAAATAATTCTCTGGGATCAAATACATAATCCACTGTGCCACAATGGCTTCTATTTATTACCATATTAAGAAAACATGATTTTTCATTATTTATCTTTATGTACTCAATTAACTTGAATTAAAATATAATATAAAATGAATATCAATATATTTTAACCTGTCATACTTTGTTACTTCAATGAATATATTAATTGAGGCTTTTGCGTTTTGAGTTATAGATTCGATTGCTTTATCGAAATTGCGAAAATTACTTTCATCTATCTACCATCCCATATGAGAAAAACTATATGTATATGAAAACTGATGTAAAGCTGAAAAGATATATTAGCTAATTTCTACCTTATGCTTAGGACATTCTTCTTCTACTCAATTATTTATTAAAATGTGTGTTACTTAAGGGAGTAACTGTTGAAATTCATGTCTTTTTATCATATATAATAATATGTATACCTTTCATTAACCTTTCATTTCATTTCATGTATACCTTTCAGTACATTTCATATTAAATGTAATATTGATATGTAATAATTAATTAATTAAGCATTAAAATAAGTCATAATTGTAATAGTACAATAAAAAAAATATAGTTAGATGTCTGAAATTTAACTTGTTAAACTCAATGTTTTCTTTAATTATATTAAATCAAAATATATAAACTACTAAATCTAAAAAAATATCAAAAATAAAAACAATTTGTATTGAAAATACATTGTAAACTCCGTCTAATATTATAATTAAACATCAAACTCCCTAAATCATGAAATTACCTAAAAAACTAGGTATGTAATTTGTTTTTATTTCTTATTTTGTTGTTTTATTATCTAGCTTATTACGATAATTTAGCTTAGCCACCTACAGCTTTATGGTGGGCATGATACATTACTGTACTATATATATATATAGACATGTAAATTTTATATTTAAAAAACCTTATAATTTTGCAGCATCACACTGTATAGTAATTTAGTAAAGGAAACTCAATAATGTCGTAAAATGCACATCCCATGATTCATTAATATTACATGGAATTAACACTATATTAATATTTTATCAAGGAATGTAGAGAAATACCTTCTGGAATATTCTTTTTACCATTTAGGTTCTCAAGTTCTATGATAACAAGACAGCCGAGGACATTTGCTTTACAATTTTGCAGTAATTTACTTGCAGCAGTAATAGTACCTCCAGTTGCTATTAAATCATCAATGACTAAACATTTTAAATTTAGTTTCACTGCACTCTTCTGAACTTCTAAAATGTCCTGAAATAAATATTCATGAAAAAAAACTTTACTTGACTTTACTGTACTGAAAAACTTGACTTTACTAGTTATTTCTTTTTGCTTCATATTTTATTTTACAAATAGGTAGCATGGAAAGCAGAAGCATAACCTAGTGCTAAGACACTGTGTATGTTGTGTGTTTTCTATTGATAAATTGTGATGGATCACAATTTATCAATACCATAAGTATAAAGGATTAAAATCATATTAACAAATTAACACTTACAGATCCATATTCCAAATCATACTTATAGGAGAATACATCTCCTGGCAGTTTTCCTTTCTTTCTAATAACAAGACATCCTATACCTAATTCAGCAGCTATAGAGAATGCAAATAGAAATCCTCTGGATTCTATACCAACTATTGCTTCAACATCTGGATATTTTGTTCTAATAACATTTACAAGTATATCTTGTAATAATTTACAAGTTGCACCATCTTGTAAAGCTGAAAATATATCCCTGAAAAAAAAAGAATTACATCTGTAAGTAGTTTAGTATTGTGATGACTCATGACACAACAGCATATCATTCACCTTTAAATAAGAAGGTTGGGGCTCGATTTCAACCTAAATTATATTAATGTCGTAACTCTGGCAAAATAAAAAGTTAAAGGCAGCAGTTAGTCAATTGCTGCTACTCAATATGTAATGTCTGCAAAATTGGGGAACAGCGTCTTAATCCAAAGGTTCCCTTTGTCTACTCTGCCATAAGGGGGCATTGAATGAAGTTAAACTTATTTTTGCACGTTTAACAATTTTATGTAATACAAACAATAATTGCATAAGTTTCGTGTTTGAACAACGTTACTAAAAATTCTATAAGTATATATAAACGTTAATTAAACTTCTAATAATATATTATATATTTAAGAAATAAAGACTACGGTTTTACCAAAATAATATTCCTTCTTTAGGAAAATTGGGAAAACTTTTTATTTTCGATTGAAGTTGATTTATTTTCTCTTTCATGTCTGAATCCATCACGTGACAAAATAAAGGTACCTAGATTAACCAACAGAGCACCACAATGAACACTGATAACTGAAAACTATTTATATATATTTAAGTGTTATAAAATCATTACTTCAATAAAGTTTTATTGGTTATGTTTTGGTGTTGAATAAATGACAAGATGACATTAATTTCAGCTTTTATATCTATGGTTTTAATGTCAGCACTTCAGCAGAAATGTTACCGTTACACCAATCTAATTTTCATACAATTTTACCTAGAATTTATTTTAATTAAATTTGCGAACAATGTAATGAATTTTATCATCACATTAAAACGAACGAAGTCTGTGTATTTCATCTCATATACACAATTTTACCAAATATGCTTATTTTGTTGTACAATAGAAACTTATCTTGTTTGCAAAAAAAAATATTTTCTAGAACATAATTACGGAGTCACTGTATCGGTATTTTTTTAATATTATTATGAAAAAATATATTTTTCCAATAGCGAAATAGGCAGTAGTTCAATCAAATAAAACAGATTAAGAATATACAAATATTGTCACTGGCATCCGGACTGAAATAAATGTCAAACTTTAAATTTAAGTTGTGCAGCGGTTATTTTTCTAAATAATATTAAAGATATAATTTTCTATGTTTAAGTACATTAAATCATTAATATATTTATGGAAATGTATACGTATAATTCTGTTACTTTTTCTCTGTGTTAAATTACATAAATCATCATAAATTGTGACGAAACTTATAATTTTCCCGCCGTTAAATGAAAGTAAAACTGCTAACAATGTTATCGACGGGAGATTTAGAAAGGCTAATTACAGAGAAAAGACGTGAGATACAGCAAGAGAAAACTGCTTTGGGTTTATCGCCGCCTTCACACATTAATAATGTAAGTGTAAACTATAAGTTACAAAATGAGTCTACCTGTTGCTCAAATATTAATGTAAAGTAATGACAATTGGGGAAAACTCGACTCTACTAACTTATTTTTGGCCAAACGCACCCTTACTTAGCTTTTACCTTATAGCCCGAAGAGGCCTTCATTTCAATATTCATGGATGTAAAGTTTATATTCCTTTGATTACGTCTCAGGCTCGGCCAGCTTGCCCAACGGGACAACGTGATCATATTGATTTTCTGCCAGTCGCCGCCGGCCGTCTATCGATTTGGTCGTATAGACGGTTACAGCGTGAAATTTTCAGTTCGCGAAATATACTTTTTAGTAGTAAACGTATTAGTCTTATGATAATGTAATTTTTTTTGTTAGTGTTTTTGATTATTTTTATGTTGGTATTCATTTATAAAATATTTAAACAAGTATAAGGTAATTTTGGTAAGCGGTCTTAGTATTTTATTTTTCAGTGTTCATAAATACATTTTTGAATTGTTTTTCTTATGTTTTTAGGTTGCTCAGTTTAGTATAGTAATAATAAGCAGTTTAATATTAGTAAAAGTTATAATTGCAAATAATATATAATACAAGCAAGAATAACATTTTTTTTATCACTTATGACTATTAGAAACTTTTTTAAATTAACTTATTTTCTGGATTGCTAAGGAAGAGTTTATACTTTAAGATTTATACTTTAATGTGTAACATATTATGATGATGATTGTTTTTCACATCATGATACTTTTTTAAATTCTATTGTATTCAGCTTTATTGACACTGATTTAGGTTTATTTTTAAATGACCTAGACATCATATGAAGAGTGAAGAAGTTATCTTAAATATTTATTGGAAGTAAGCATGAAAATGTCAAATTGTATTGATTTAGCCATTAAGTTCAGGTCTATGTTTTTTTTGTTCTCTGCCCTGGGACATATGTGGGATACAGTGTGAAACTGAAAAAATCTAAAGTAAGGTAATTTTCAGGAAGCAGAGGGAAAAGAGAATGTGGACAAGACTGAAAAGAGAGTGAATTTTAATAGACAAAGGGCCTTCTCTGAAAACAATGTGCCTTTTGAAAAAGAAACTTTGCAAGTAAACGAAGATATATCACCGGATTTCGAAAGATATATTCGGGTATGTATTTAAATTGAAATGATGATATAATATAGATAATTTGAAATAATGAAAAATGAATATAATTATATTTGTGGATGTGATGGTTGTGGGCTCGATGCCCATACAGGGAAATTATTTGGGGTGTAATGTTCCGCCACTTAACATATAATATTCATTCAGGACATTTGTGCGGAAAGTGGACGATGGAGTGTCTTAATGCTTCTCTCTGTCTACTTTGCTATATATAAGATATAGTGTGAGGCTAAAAAAAATTGAAACTAAACATATACCCTATAATATAGTCATTTATAAATTTTATTATTGCACTTTCTTAAAATATATAAATATGTGAATAAATTAATGAATTCTTGCATTTATATAAGTTTAATAGAACCTACTTATCTTTTCATGAAAATATTTATTATAATTTATAAATAAATATCTTTGTATAAGTTACATTCCTATATATCTAGATTTAAGCAAGGCAGCTTTTTATATATATTTAAGTATAGGAGTTACAAACATTCTGTTATAAAAACATGAATGCCTAAATTGTATTTTTTGTAATTGAAATCAGTCCGATGAAGGCTTTCATTGTCGAATATTTTACTATTAGATCAGTAAACGAATAAGATTTTGTATTTAGTGGGGAATGGAGTGTCTCAACACTAGGTACCCTCTGCCTACCCTGCTGTGTGCGGAATACAGCGTGAAGCAGAAAAAAAACATATCTGCATTAGTTGAGTAGGTACGCAGAAAAAACGTAATAAGTTCACGTTTCTAATTTGATGGCGTAACCCAACGCCACACTTTGTTTAACCAACATCGATTAAAAGAAAATATTTTAAATATTAAAATTATCCTGATGCGAGTGGTATTCGCAGTCACAATCTTCGCGTACGCCTACGACTATGCCGTTTATGTGTTAAAAGAATATGAAGATAATTATATAATACTTATTTAAATATTATCGTGCATTAGTGCGGTTAACTCCGTTGCCAATAAAAGAAAGGAACTAAAATTTTATATCTAAATAAACTGTTTTTAAGTTGAGTGCTTTCACAGTTTTCTACAAGTGATAAGTTGAAAAAACAAAGAGGTTTTCCTCCGCTGCACTCTTCGTTTAGATGTCTTAAATTACTGATTTTAATTCGAATTCAGATTTTTTAAATTACTTGTACATTATATTAATATACTAAATGCGGGTGAAGCTGTAGGCGTCACACTAGCTTTAAATAAGTAAATTCATAAATTAATTAACCCAAAAATAACTAAATGATCTAAAAAGCAGATAGCTTCATAAAAAATCATAAAAATACGCTTAGCCAAATTAATAAAGCGATTTTATCATTGCCAATGTCAAATCAATGTAAAACATGATGGCAGACAGGGCCTTCCTACGCGCTATAATACTTGGTTTTAGGTATAATAATATTTTACGATGTTTTTAGCCATATATGTAGGTAAGCTATATAAATATTACATGGCGTCGTGTAAGAGACCCTTGACAGATGCCAAGAAGCGCGGATTCAAATCCTTTTTAAAGTATTAAAAACTATAATTTGTAGATGTCGATTTAGGTATATAGGAACTAATGTCCAAATATCGTTATTCTGAAATAATATGCAAATCTTATTATGTTATAACTGACTATTATATAATTAAATGCGTACATCACCTCAATTTATACGTAAATTATTAATCATAGTGAAATGCTTTGTTTTATATTATTATTTATTCAATTTATGCTATTACATATTACTTTAGGCCGTCGTGGCGCAGCGGCACAACGTAGTCTGAGAACGCGACGCTTGTGGGTGCTGTTCCCACTCGTGGAACAAATTATTTTCCTTTCCTCGCTCTGGTATACATAAACCATGAAATTGAGTTCTCCCGCTTATCACGCAATTTTTTGAAAATGGGGCGGAGAATAGTGTCATAAGATTATGAAATGGAAATGGTTCACAAAGTGTGAAACTAAAAATAATAACGCATCTAATTATTGCAATGAAACTACAAAAATGCAAATGTCCATTAGGTATAGTAAGTTTTGTCAATGCTACTTTAAAATACAAATACAGATAAAATAATCCGCCCCGGTCAAAAATAGATTACACTTCAGAGCAACCTTTAAGCCGTTGAGCACAACGGCTTTACGGTTGCTTTGGAGCTTAAGTTTTTAATCATAACTTAGCTCCGAGGTCAGGTTTAAGGCAAACAAAGTTGACCTAGATTTAACACATGAATTAAAACAAAATGCGCAATAAAAAATGCTCGAACAATTCCCGTATTTGCGAAATAATGAATTTAGGGTTAAGCCATTCCAGAAGGATCTCTTGGCACCCTTAGCCAAGACCGTGAGTAGTAATCGAGGAGCACCCTAAGGTCTTACTAGATATTACAGATGGCTTTAATCTGCCAGTCCATCAAATTTTACGAATTTTTCAAACGGTTCAGTTGTTCCTGAGATTTGCGTGCGACCAAACGAACACTTCAGATTTATAATATTAGTGTAATTGAATTAGCTAATTGTGAACTTTAAGTTTAGCATCTGAACGCTATATAATCTATCTTATAGAGTTAGATATAATATGCATGGTAGGTCAACTACAGCAAGGACGTAAATCTCATTGCGGTGATGCGCATGTCCCGTTCGCGGAAATCTTAATGCAGATGTTTTTACTATGGATATAGGTAGCGGTGCACATTTTCTTAATTTACTTTGTTATAATATAAACTCGATTATACGAATTCGCGATTAACCGGCCTATCAAAATTATATTGTACAACCGTAAATACTCGTATAATATGACTCAAATAAGACATTACGGTTGGCACTTGATGACGGAGACCTACGTTCAGCAGTGGACGGCGATAGGCTGATGAAAAGAAAGACATTATGCCTCATACGGCCTCAGGTGGAATAAATGTAATAGTAATTTAGTATGTCTAAATTAAAGGTAAATAACATCACGTACCTACGTAACGTTGTGAAGTGAATCTTAAAACCACTTCATTGTTTTTGAAAGTTGTAAATACACCTATTACGATAAACACATAACAA
>DWNA01002821.1:0-11013 GCA_018249835.1 Heliconius besckei
ATTTTAAAGTACTTTCTAATTTGACATGCAATTTATTCTGCCATGTTAATAACAACCGTCGCGTCGCTACGCAACCGTTACCGCGACATTTTGATATTAATCCTTATGAAAATAAATATAATAGTCACTTTTAGCATTTTATCTAGATTGAAATTATAATTTACTGTATAATATTCTAATAAATAATTAAGGAGATGTCACTGTTTCGAAATCACCTAGCTTTCGGGCGGCATTGTATGAGTATGACCGACGCGAAAATATTCTTATAGTTCAAGCAGGCGTAGCCGCGTCCGGGTCCACTAGTAGTACATAAATCTTATAGTATTTTTTTAAATTTATAGGTACCTATCTTTATTAGTTTTTTAGTTTTATTTCTTTTATAATCAAGAGTTTGATAAAGTACTCAATTGTATTCACTCGTTGAGGAAGGAAAACGGCATAATAAAAATAAAATCTTGACATAGTTTTAAACAGAGAAAGAAAATTATATATTCAATATAATACTCTGAAAAAAAACTCCTTAGTAATATTATATTTACACAAGACTTGAAAGTAGGGAGGACACTATGTTCCTTACGCACCCCACGCGGCGGAACTCTACGTGAAATGAACATATTTAATGTTTCATTTCCTCGACTGACACAACCTGACGCGTTCCCAATCGCACGTAGAGGTAGGTATATCACCATTATTACCTATAATAATAACCTATTCATTTATCTCGAGATCTTCGTGACTCAATAGTTCGTGTTGAATATTTTTCTTGTTTCTTTTCAACGGCCACGAGTAGGTACGAGTATCTACAGGTTATCCAAGTCCAAGGCCAACTCCGTTGTTGGAGTGAAAGGTCTTATTGAATGCAATTGTGTTCGGCGTGCCCAATTGGAGGAATTATTTAAAGACCTACTTTCGAAGAAAGGGAAAAGATAAGAATTTTTATGTATTCTGATATTATAAAACTGAAGGCCGTCGTGGCAAAGCTGCACAAGCGTGCCACTGTAAGCACGAAGATTGTGGGTTAGATACCCACTCGGGTGATTGCAATTGTATACTTGTTTACAGTCGTTGTGCCATATACAAATCTTCAGCATTTCCATTTGGCCATGCAAGCAGATCCGCAATTTTTTTAAATTTAAAATTAATGCAAGTTTAATAAGAAAGATAATCATGAATTTTAAGTACGCTACGCTATTCAGGCTTAAAGGATTAAATTATAGAGTTGGTATTTTTTTTAAGCCAATGTTAAAACCATTTCTAAGAAACGAATGGATTGTCTTTATAATAAGCTGCCCTTTGGGGTCTAGGATTATATAACTTAAGTATTTCAAGATTATACATATATAATTAATTATGTATATTAATAATAGAATTAGCACATACATACGTACAACGATTTTTTAATCGTTCAGTAACATACGCGTAATATTAAATATACGTAACATACATTACATATAAATGTTGTAAAAAGGAACTTGTATATAATGTTTGTCGAAACCACATCTGTACTTGTGTAAGAGTAAGTAAGGAACCTACTGAACGTAGCCGAATATCTATAATATACAAATGGATATTAGAAAATGATTGTATTTCTCTATATGTTGTATACAAACCATACATACATACAAACACTCAGTAGTAATCATGCAACTCGCGTCTCAGCGGCGGTAGCGGGGCGCGGGGCGCGGGGCGTCTACGTATAGCATCTAAATGTCAAGGCGAAGGTGGCGCGAAAGGAAACGCACGGTGACGTCACCGCGCCACTGTGCACTCACAGTGCCGCCGACGAATCGTGGCCACCCTGGGACTAGTTTTACTGTACTTCATCAACAGCTAACATCAGAGCGACCACGAGCTCACGACGCATCGACCGTAGTGTACTCAGTCGAGTCGATCTCTAGTCGATCTTTATTTAGGAGTTAGGACAGTAGAGACGATCATTCATTGTTCACGTTACGCTTTATTGAAATTAATTTTTAAACGAATTTACGTTGTATTTGCTAAATTTAGATATTTGCAATTGTTTAAAATTAATAAAAAAATACCGCGACGAAATACCGCGACGGTCGAGGGTCGTGGGTTGAATTCTCATCCGGAACTTTGAATTATTTTTATATTAACACCATGGGCGTTATCGTCTACAGAATGTTTCTAGGAGGGCCTCTCTCCTTCCCCTTTTCCTACGCTCATGCCTTCCTCCACTAGTTACAAGGAAAACGCAGCATTGAGATCCAACTCATCGACAACACGCAATAACTCAAAAATCGCATCGATTGCGACAACATGTCACTGTTTCATTACGCCAATACATTTTCATAATAAAATTAGACATTTTACGATACTAAAACAAACGTGGCAAGGTCGAAAAGCAAAAAATAAGCAAGTTGCGGAATAATTTTTCGCTAGCTATTGAATTTCACATGAAAGACAGGCGCTAACTGGTGATGTTCTCACGTGGGTTGCGTGTGTCTGCTGCGATTGTTTTAACTTTGAATGGTTCCCGTGCCATTGTGCGGAGCAAACTGACTGGAAAATCTTAGTCTAATTACGCCGAAACCGATTCATTCTGCGGAACGTTATATATAACGTGAGATTTGTTTTCTAATCAATATTTCAATAGAAATTGTTGGGGCTATCGTGGCGAGGTGGGTTCGATTTGTGAGTTTATATTTCAATTATTTTCATTTCTTCGTTCTGGTAGACGCTGTTGCGTTGAATTTCGACATCTATAACACCATGTCTGGAAAAATTGGGTGGAAAGACCACCTCTTAAAGTCTTATTACTTAAACTTCTACATAAACGAAATATGTATAGTCAAATATATATAGCTCAAGTCAAGAAATTTAGAACAAAAAATGTATATCATATAAATCTTAACTATCTATTGTATAAGATGGGTATACAAGCAATTGTTAGATCTCTCAAAGTTTGAAAACAATTATACTATTATTTGTTCATACAGTTTCATCATCGCGTAGCAAAAAGTTCAGTTCGCGCCAGTTCGTCGAAGTACGTGGGAATGTTCCCATGTATCCTCACTTTCTCACAACTTTTTGTGGCCGGTCCGGAGCTATGTAATTGAATTATTTTTCATATATTAATGTCATGACCCCGTCTTGGCGTAGTGGCACAAGCTGTACGCGCGACGGTGGTGGGTTTGATTTCCCCTTAGGAAAATGAAGTACATATTTAATATTTCCGTTTCCTCGTTCTGGGACAAGGCAAAGTATAGCGTTGAGATCCGCCACTCAATATTTAATGTTTTGAAAATTCGTAGGAAGGTGGGGAACAGAGAATCTTCACACTAACTCCTAGTGCTATATACAGGTGAAGCTAAAAGAATAATATCATATACGATACGCTATTGCGGTCTTGTTGATTTACGCTCTAGTCGCAGGGTCGATTCCCGCGGGGTTAAATAAACTTTTGGACGAATAAAGACTTGGTACAACATTAAATATATAAAAATATTATGTAACTTTAACTTTAATCAAAAAGATGTTATACAAGAAGTTTAGTAAATAAACAAAAACAAAAATTCTGTTTCGTCGCTAGTATTACATAACGTTACATAAAATAACGGTAAATAAGTTACGAAATCATAAGTATTTAGTACGATGTGTTGGTTGTTAAATTATGAATACAATTTACAATTTACCTACATTTCAGTAACTGTTTGTGGACTTTTTATTTATAAGTCATAATATGATTAATATATAAGACTATAGTCTGTCTTCGATTCTTATATTCTATATTTATTCTGTTTTCTACTAAATTAGACTATCGTTCATGGATATTCAGAAAAATGTCTTTATAAAAAGATAAATCTTGTCTATTTTTTATATTCCCAAAAAAAAGTCCTCTTTGGCATAACTAAACGCTGACATTTGTTTTAAGAAACCGGGTGAACAAGTATTAAATATTAATACTTAATAGTATTCGTGGAAATGAACCCAAAACTATCACGTTCCGTTTGTATAAACGACCATGTTACAAAAAAATTATGATATAAATACAATAAGCCCGAGCGGTCCCCATGCATACCGAAATACCGGTTGACATTCGTAAAAGAAAACAGGTTTTATGATGGGGTACGATATACCTAAATATTAATATTAACGTTATTTTAATTGCCACGTAACTACATTTTATTTATTACGATGTAAAATTTATTTAAATATCAAAACTGTATGATGTTTCAACGACGGCTGTGGGTGTCATTGCATCTAAGGGAAATTAGGTATTTCCATTTCTTCGCTCTGGTAACAAGACAAACAAACAATGTCTAGGAAAATGCGAAAGGGGAGGAACGGAGTGTATTAACACTAGGTTAGTTCTGCCGGGATACAGCGTGAAGATAAAAAATATTTTAAGCATATAAAAGTTTAAGAACAGAAAATATTCATATTTTTAGTAAATTAAAATACCTTAACCTTTACCGGTAGTATATCAAAATATGTGTCACAGATTGTTAAAAGAAAATGGAAACAAAAGAAGGCTAATGAAAAATTTTTTGAGGGTAAATTGAAAGAGGACAAGTGTCGCAGTTGGACAATGTCTGTCTCTACGAGGTGATATTGGAGTCAGGTTCCCTCCGCATCATTGACAAATGCTCATAATCACAATGTTCTTAATGGTTACATTGATTGCAGGAAAATTGGAAAATAAAATTAATAGGTACTTTCTACATATTCTCCTTATGGATTGAGAAATTCTTTATATATCATATGTCAGAGAGAATCTAGTATCAAAACACTCCGTTCTCTCACTTACATCTGAGGTCTATGTATTATATTATATTCACATTTTATAAATATATGTCATAACCAAAAAGGAAACAGGTATTTAAAACACGAAACAAAATAATAGCTGGCGAGATGACCTTCTCTAGACCAGTTTTTTTATTATGGCATCTGATTTCGGCGTCGCGAAATCTAAGCGTGACCGTCGACCGGTCCCACGTGACGTTATGCACCCACTTCACTTGTGCCGTGCAGCTCCTTGTTGTAGCATTGATCATTCTAACTATCTGTTATAGCTATTCTAGTTATATAAATATAAGTTTTATGTTTTTGCAATGTAATTCGTTGGTTTGTGATATGTATAAAAATTATAATATTGACTTATTTGACACTTTTCTCGTATACACAGTACAATGGATAAGAATAAAATATATTCGGCGTTTAGTAAGGAGTGGTTTAACAACTTAGATTCCTCTCTGCCTACTAAAAAAAAGGGGGATAAACATACACAGACATAAAGTAGGGTAGGCGGAGAGAACATAGTGTCAAGAAACTCCGACATACCTCAGCAAACCGAAGATGCATAAAATTTTGGTAGAACTGTAGTAAAAAAACGCTCAAAATGTTATATTCCATCCCATTCTCCCATACAAAATTGGTGCAGAACTAAACAAAGGTGGTCTCCCCATCACCAATTCAAACAAAGCACTTCCTCTCGATTACCTGAAACAAAGGAAGGCGCAATCATTACTCATGCCAGCATGTCGTACAACGTAGATTGTCAACGGTGTTTTTCACTTTCGACCACAATTAAGTATAATTATTGATTAGTGCGCTAGTAGGTGCGCTTGATTTTTTTTATTGTGTTACGTGATTGGATTATGTATGTATTTTTTTTAAATATTATGTAATACTAAGAAATATAAAGACAAAGTATATTAAATATTTTGAGGTCATGTTCTCATATTTTTATTTTAGCTTCACGCTGTGTGGTGAGTGGCAGTGATTAACGCTGCGCTTTGTCTTGTTGCCAGACCGAGGAAGTCATAATTTTACATATATATCATTTGCTCGAGTAGAAACCGAACCTACTGCCTGTTTACAGTCGCACTTGTGCCCCTGCGCTGTGTTACGACTTGAAGGCATATTTAATAGATTAGTTATAGGTATAACGAATGACTTTTGTTAAGTAGCAGTACTCAAGCGCAATATCTTGAAAACTAGTTGGAAAATGGGGAACGGAAGTCCTTATCATTTGCTTTTGTATTAGCATAGGCTCCCTCTGCCTACCCCAGTACCCTGATTGGAATTGGGTGGTCTTCATTGAAGTCGGCGTTGTGCCGTATTGTGAGGGGTATGTAGAGGCTGTGTGTGTTAGTGTGTTTAATGATAACTTAGGTATATTTCTATAAAGGTATATAGATATCAAACATTTATTTATATATCTGCACGATAATATTTTTTATTCAAAACACTTGGTATATTATATTTATCAATAATAATAATCATATGATAAGATTACATTATACAATTATGTGTTGACAAAAACCTTTAGTGAATAATGTTGAGTAATTCGAGCCGATAAATTTAAATACCAAGTCATTCTTCATCAAATACAAAAATTGGAACAAATTTAAGTTTGAAACTGATATCTGTTGTTGAGAATTTAGATATCGAATTATCACTTAACTTTATTGCCTTCACGATAAAATATTAAAAAATTAAATACCTACCGCTAACTATCCGTCATTATATATTGAAGCACTGAAAATGAGATTTCGAGTCTACGATTTCTATAAATGGACTAATCTGGACTAGTATCCGAGTCCAATAATATCGTCTGCGTTGCCTGACAAAGCACGTCTGTAACTTTCGACAGAAAGTGTAGACCGGATTGACGTATAACTTGATTCATTTCATCTATCATGCTTAATGTGATTCACTTGATTTACATATGTAAGTGTTTAAAGTCCGAAGCAAGCTATAAAAAATAACTTTCAAAATGTTCAATTCAAACGAAAGAAATAGTTACTGCTCTTTTTCTAAAATGTTGGTTAATATAAGTCATATTAAATACATAGGAATTAAAAGCAACACGTTTATTTACGACGCCATGACGCTATCACGACAGTGTAAAGGACCGATGTCTCCCACAAATATAATATTACAGTATTATCCATCACCCTCGCCTTGCTCGGATACTTGACATCAGCTCGCGTGAGGCACGATACATCTCGAGAGCTACCGTAAACTGTTATGTACACGTCAACAACCAATACGTTACGTTCATATTCATATTCAAACAAAATTATGTTTAATTTAGCTTCTCACGCTGTATCCCGCAATTTGGGAACCTAGTATTAAGAACTCCGTTCCACACTTTTCGTCGAACTCTTGAAGCATCGCGTGTTGAGTGACAAAACTAGACGCTGCACTTTGTCTATTTACCAGAACGAGGATATAAAAATATGAAAAATTTCATTCTGATCTGCTGTACTGAAATAAGCTGTTATGCGATATTATAGAAACCCTAGATCTAAAACTCTCTGGTCCTGATGGTCGCTTATATTGTCGTGCCAGACGGAGAATGAAATTCAAATCTAAAACTACCTCATTGGGCCAAGCCTAACGACTTAACTACACTTTGATAGCGTCACTATAAAAAATTAATTATAAATTATAAACGATGGCCGTACCTAACTGAAACTTGTGCACAACCATCACTCAATGTCTGTGTTAGTTCTACATCCTAATGGGGCCAAGAGCACATGTCAATAAAGTGTACCTACCTATATTTGACAAAATGGTGAATTCATGGGAACCTATAGCCGTCGTGGCGGAGTGTGATTTCAATCTAACTCGGGTAGATGAATTATTTTTATTTCCTCAATCTGATACTACGACAAAGCGTTGCGTTGTGTTTCACCATTCAACACACAACGTCTCTAAAATCTCAGAATGTCTTAACAAATGGTTCCGTCTCCCCTACCCTGCTATATAAGGCATACAAGAAACTAAAAACAATTGCTATGGTCTTTTGATACCATCATAACAACCACCACTGTTTCTCTATGGTTTTACCATTCTGTGATTATTACCAGATTTCGTGCCAGGAGCGTATAAGCGGGTCTTCTTAGACAGTGTACGTGTCATTATCTTCCATTACACGTACAGCTAATGGAGTAGCGTGAAGCTCGTGTGCTCACGCGAATCGGATGAATTAGCTAAAATCAGGCGACGGTGACACGCGATGTGGGGAAAGCAGCACGCATTCTCGACAATTTTATATTCTATTCAAATTTTCAACTATATGGGAAATGTTTAGAAATTACTACAATTGAACTGGTAGGCGGAGTAGGCGAACAATGACTTAAAAAAGATATTACGAAAAATTGTCTGTTCTTCAATAAAATTAAAGCATAATTAGTCGGTTACTTGAGTTGAGATGTTGCATTTTAAGTGTCATAACTCAGGCTTACGTTTTGAGTTAATTAAACCAAGAAGGACTTATACAAATAACATTATGTAAGACAACCCTTCAGAAGCTATACGCAACAGGTTTAATATTTTACGAATGTCCTGAAACTATATTATTATTTCCGTACATACTTTTTCTTTAATTTATATTTTTAATTACCTAACGGAACGCTAAAACAAAATCATGAATTCCGACCATAAGCTTCAACAGAAGGTCGCATTATACGAGTTCTCAAGTTACCTTACCTATAACGAGCCTAACCCTGAACAAGAACATGGCTCAACTTGTTTACAACTTGATAAAATATTTTTTTGTCGACGGCAAGTTTTACTGAATTTCGTGGAATGGCAACCACCTTGTTAATATAAGTCTAGCCAAGCGTGGTCTGTATTCAGTCTGACATAAAAAGAGAGTAATAAAATCGGTCAGTCTCGTAACATATCAAAGTTGAATGCTTCCAACCATGACATTTCGTGTGGGTGTTTTCGTGACTGGAGCTCCTAAGCACGAGTCGCACGAAGTGGAACGCCTTTAGTGAACTTAGGCATTTTGGAAACCTTAGACGGAAGTTTTGGTTAACGATAAGCTTTGTAGATATATTTTAAATAACAATACGAGTAGGTACAAGGTGAGCTATGAATTTGTGTGTGTACATTATAAAATGTAGGTGTAACGTCACTTTTTGACAACCGGTATACACCTCTTGACGTCATATTTTATTTTTAATATTATTTTTTTTGTCGATTTAATAACAGTGAAAGTTATTATTTAATCTTTTTTAATTATCAAATATCAAATGAATTCAAATAAACTATTATTCAATAATAATTTTAACTTATAATAATAATAAAAAATATTTAAAATAATTTTAATTAACCTAATTTTGTTCCACCTTACCTATTATAACATGCAGTAACGGTTTTTAAGACTACAATCATTTATCTTGCATTAATCCAGACAACACACACATTATGTCATATCAATAGATACTTCCCGTAAGACAAAAAGTTCATAAATTTAATAGGAACAAAGAAAATGATAAATGGTTATCCTCATTTGGAGTGTTGACATTTGAGTTCGCGTCGACCTAAAACGTGGCCTATGGTACGAGTAGGAGTAAGGTACACATAGAACCATAAGGCCAAGCCATGACATTTCGTGTCGGTGCCGTTCCGTGCGATGGCGTGATGATACTCCCGAATGATTTATTTACACGATTCAGAGTTTATGTAGTGTAGTGTTGATTGCTGCCACTGTTTGACTTGACGCAGTCATGAATTTGAAGAATTATATGCATCCATCCATCCAGCCTTTCAAAGTCCACTGCTGGACATAGGCCTCCCCTAATGCTCGCCACTCCGTCTGGTCCTGCGCCCTTTGAATCCAGCGGATTCCCGCTGGCTACTTTAGGTCGTCGGTCCACCTGGTTGAGGGGTGGCCTGTACTTTTTTTACCGAGACGTGATCTCCATTCGAGGAAATATATAACTACCTTAATTTTATGGGGTGGTTAAATCCTAATGTAACATATATTTCGATAAGAATAAAATATTGAGAAAACATGTTTAATTACCTTACTAAAATAGTAATTAATACATTATAAAATTAATAATAACTATATGCAACAATAACATCATAACCGCAAGCTGCACTAATAAGGAATTTATCCCAGTATGCCTATCACCGTCCCGTGTGAGGTCAAAGTTTAATATTAAATTCTTAGTTATTCCAAAGCTTCGCTTAGAACAACGTATAATTAATTAAACTGTTCTAATAAAATGACACATTGACTGGTTGATTCATTGCGGCTGAATAAAATGTACTTCATTGGTAGAAAATACATATATTAATGATTTTTAATATGATTTTATATCTAAACTGCATTTAAATTTGGCGTTTTATATTCAAAACATTTTTCTAATAAGTAAACTTATATAAAATGGGTCATATCTGGTTGCGGCGTAACTACACCAGCTATGTGTTTTCTAACAAAATGACACATTCGAATACTCCTCGTGACGTGTCGCGCTATAAGGCATTCTAAGGTCTATTAAGACTACTGTAGCGAGCCAAGGTCGTCTGAATTGTTAACGAGCTTAAATTAAAAGATTAAGAGTCATGTATATTTAGATGCGGTGCATTTAAGTGTATATTCGCTAGAACGTAGACATTTTTATTGATATTTGGTTAGCAAAGTTCATTTATTATCCCGCACATAGCAAGGTAGAGGGAACCTGGGGACTAAGTTTTAAGACACTTCCGTTCCCTATTCCTCGCCGAAATCGTGAAGCATTTCTTATCGAGTGACGAAACCCATGGCCGCGCATTGCTTTGTTACCAGAGCGAGAATATGAACATATTAAATATTTTATTCCTCAAGTGGGAATGGATCTCACAACTGTCGCGTTTACAATCGCCGTCGTGAGTAAGATTAGGGCGTCCAACCAAATAAACTCTTTCTAGCAATATAATTAATGGTCAGTAGTCAGCCAGTATTAACGCCACAATGGCGTCATTAAAATAACATTATTTTAAATTAATCACTGTCATGTAGCTAAAAGGAAAATGCCTCAGATCAGAACTAAAATGCAGAAATAAATTACTTATTTATAAATTACACATGCATTTTTCTATACTAGACTAAAAGTGGAGAATCGAGTGTATTAACAAGATAAATTAATTTTTAACAAAAAGAAAAACCGACTTCTAACAACGAACTAAAAAGTGAAAAATAATTATATAAAGACTTTATAATTTTGAAGTCGGTGCCAAGTAAAACAAACAGGCTTAGTAATT
>DWNA01002822.1:0-11007 GCA_018249835.1 Heliconius besckei
GCACGCTTTTATTAATAATGCGATGTTGCTTTCTCACATGACTGACTGACTGATTTGGGTTCCGAGTCAGTAGGTTTTACCTATGTTTTGTTGATATTTTGATATTGAATCGTTAGTTGTGATATATTATCTAGATTTTTTCTATGAATTTTGATAATTATTAAGTTGAAAATGAACTTTATTAAGGATAATAATACAAAAAAATAAAAAAAAAACAGCTTCATGCTATAGCGCGCTATAGGATATAGCAGGGTAGGCAGAGGGAACTTAGTATTAAGACACTCCGTTGCCCACTTTCTGTCAAATTCTGGGGGCATTGTGTGTTGAGTGGCAGAACGCGCTTTGTCTCGACACCAGAGCGAAGAAATGGAAAAATAAACGTAATTAAAAATTTCACTTCCCTGAGTGGGAATCGAATCCACTACCGTTGCGTTACAGTCACGCTCTTGTGCCGCTGCGCCACGACGACCTCAAAGGAAGGATAATAATAATTATTATTATTATTTATGTAATTATAATAAGACTATATTCTTAGCCCAATGAAAACAATAAAATCTAGTCTGTCTCTCTGAAAAATCAATTTTAAATAATTTCAGAACAATTACTACGAAATCACTCGTCCATCTGTCGATCCAGGCCGACTGCTGATAAGATCAGCCACTATCGCCAGGGGATCTTTTCATCAAGGATACCAGTGGTATCGACACGTGGACTATATAACGTGTAACGGGAACAGTTGCTGTGATTGAGCTCAAAATTGTTACTTATTGATTGTAGTTCGATAGCCATGTGATGAAATGGATTGATATAGAAAATTCTATGATATACGAGTATGTACAAAGATACATCTATATAGTGTAAAAATACAGCTTCTTTATATAAAACATCAGTAATTATTATTTTCTAGATATTGTTATATGAGAAGAAGTTTGAAACTGCTTTTTTCCCAAAAAAAACTTTAAACTGTTTATAGAACTAAAAATATTTTTAACCCATTTTACTGCTGTTTTTATTTAAACGAAACTCCAAAAAGAAGTATTTTATAAATTTCTCTATACATTGACTAGTGTACTAAACAAGAATTGTATAAAAAAATCATTAAGACTATCTGATCTACGGCCACGTGGGCTTTACCACTTGTTTATATTAAATTTGAACCTGTTTCCTTGTATATAAAATTAAATAATAAAATAAATGCGAATATGCTTCAGCATATTGTTATGTTATAGCCAAATTATACGAAATATTTATATAAATTGTATTGTATACATTATTCAGTTATATAAGCTATATTTCTGTAAAGTTATATATCTAAATCTGTTTATTTATCCAGTGTAGTTTTTCGTGAAAGAGGTCAACTATCCTTATAAAGTTTCATATTTATAATATTAGTAAGACTCCTGAAAACTTTGCTAATCTAATTTATATCTAATAACATATCTAAATTATCTGGAAGAAATATGAAACTGTAAAAAAATATATAAAAAAATAGATACCTCCAAAAAACTTCTCTTCATTACTTAAGTTCCTTATACATCGTACAGACCACAAGTCAACCTCCAAGCCAGAAACCATAGAGCTTCATCCAATGCGATCACCATTTTTTAACAATAACCTTTAATTGTGCCTTTCTCACGGCGAACGAAGGGTAGGAACGATATCTGGCAATTAATAGTTCCGCGGACTTTAATTTGCAGTACACGTGCATGGCGAATGGCGGCGCGTGTATAGGAGAGCTCTCTTTGGGGATTCGACGATGGACTTTTGTTAATAATATATGTATGGGATATCGTTTATGTAGGTAGCTTTGATTAGAATATTAAAGAAAGCAGAGTCGGTGAATAGACGTTGTTTAATTAGAATTAGATAGTTATCTAAATATTTTAGGTCGGTAGTGGAGCAGAGGAATGAAATGTGAATATAATAAACGCGAGAAGTTGTAAGTTCGATTCTCATTAGAGGAAATTAAATATTTAACTTTCTATTTTGTTCGCTCCAGACGTCCAGCGAAGCATAACGTTGAGTTCTGCCACCCAATACGTAGTGCCTTTGCAATTGGGAACACAGTGTCATAACACTAAGTTCCCTCTGCCTACCGCTGACGTTAAAAAAAATGGGAATATTTGTACGAATTGGATAAACGGAATTACGATTGTATAAAAAGCAATGATTTTTCTAACAAAAATAGTCTATATTCAAAACGTTTCAGAAGCTTTCGGCCGATCCAAAACTATTGGTAAAAAGATAAAATACAAAACGGACAGCGAAATAGAAAAAACTCAACTAGTGGCGAAATTTATAAAAACGCGGACAAGGCGGCCACGTCAAAGCGATTGTGCAAAAAAACTAATCGATTGTTAAAAAATTCGGCAAACAAACTGGCCAGTTGACTCTAGTTTTTTACGCCAATAGAGCCTTTTCCGGTGGCCGGACGCGGCCTGGATCCGCACGCCCGGGACGCCCCACAGCATCAGTGCTTACCTCACTTTTTTATTTGTCCTCCCTGAGTTATGGTTGTTTTGAATTTGTTAGAACTCTCTCTACTCTGCGCCAAAATGGTTTCGGCACTCGCAGGAAATCTGTCTTTTTTTAGTTTTATCCAGCTCCATGGATGGAGTTCACAATTTTCGGTTCGAATGCTGTATATCGATACAGCCAATTCTACTTTATCTTACGTTTGTGTTTTCAAATAAAGTTTTAAGACTTTTTTTTATTTTGCATGTATTTTTTTTAAATGTGTTTAGTTTATATAGTATACATTTTTCTGTGGTGTAAATATAAAGATTTGAAAGATAACTAATAGATTGAGGTATATTTTATTTTATTCATTTAAGTCGAATGGCAGAACTTAACACCGCACTATCGCATTGACACCAGAACAAATGAATGAAAATATAAAACATTTCATTTTCCCCACTCGAAAATCGAGCCCACAATCTGTCGTATTTACGATCACAAACTTTCGTCCCTGCACCACGACTGGCCTCAGGATAGACTGCATTTATAGAGTTTTAATTAAATAATAATATATTTTTTACTAATATTAAACCATAACTCTAAAATAGAAAACAAACTCAAAGAGCTCTTAAATAAGATTTATGCATAGCGTATTTGATACCTATTGCAACAACTGGTCGAGCGAAAAAAGTCGAACAAGATTGCAATTTCTTTGATATAAAAACTGTGTACAGTACAGTAAAAGAGAAAACAAAATATTTTTCATTACAGGCAGAGAACAATGACAATTGGATAGCAGTACCTCACGGATTACTTGGACTTATTGCGCCTCGGCAATCCCGCTCTGCCTCAAAAGAATAATATGTCTTTATAACGGATCCCGTGGCTTTCCCTGCCTTACTTCTTACACATTTTTCAGTAAAATGTGAGTGCTTCTTTAGCTCTATTCAATGTAGAGTCGGGGAATTTCAGCTTTCAGTTTGGGGCGTAAGGTTTAAATTTGTATGGAGATGAGTTTTGGGAATAGATTGCATTGTCTTCTCGCGTAAATCAAACTCACTTAAGATCGTTGCTCGGTCTGTTTCAAAACTGAACTCTATTAATTGTTGATAAGGTTTATAATTGATTATAAGTATAAAATACTTGTAGCTTTCTACTAGAATCGACGAGATAGTCTCACGTGGTAAAAGGACACTTTGCCTGTGATGGACGAATTAAATTTATAAAATAGAAGAAAATTTCAAAAGACAATATGTCACTCCATCAAAAATTTAATCAAAAGTTCAAATGTTTCGTTCACATTTAAGAGTTTTAGACGAATTCATAAAGAAAGATACTTACTTATTGTATAAATAAATTATAGTTTTTTGTACTTGTCATATGCAATCGAGTATGTTATATGCATATATACGACGAGGACGGAGTGGCGAGAATAAGGGGAGGCCTATGTCCAGCAGTGGACGTTGAAAGGATGGATGGATGGAACTAGATTGTTTTTATCATATTCATACGATAAAATTCCTATGAATTTAAGAATTCCGACGTAGCTTGATAAGAAGAAGAAGAAGATAAAAGAAAGTATATTTAACGTTGATAAGCTCATTGGCCAGAGAGTTTTCCAAGGGACACGAGGTCAAATATCGCTAAAATTATTTTTTTATACGTTTTCTAAAAAGAGCGTATGATTAATTTGCTAACTAAATTAAAAATATGTAACGCTAACAACGTATATACTTATTTGTACTTTTAGTTAAATAAGAATAAATGTAATAATCTACCTACATTCTCCCTAAAAGAAACTAAACTATATTAAAAGACAAACAAATAAGAAACGGCCGAGGCAATAAAGAAGAATTTTTATTTGGGTGCAAAAGGAACACCTTAATTCGATAAACATAATCTTTCATTTACCGAATTGTTTACGATCATTGCCTTTTTCTTAACCTTCTATCCTTTTCTTGTATAAGGTAACAAAGCTTGCTGTCCCATTCTTCCGAAGGTGCGTCCAGGAACCGTTTGGTCCCTTGGTAATGATGATTGGTTCACATCACTAAATTGAAGGTGGCGTCGACATACGAATTCACTTAGCACGATGTTCTTTTACGTTTATTGTTAGTGGACATTAATAAATGGTATAAGTTAAATAATACTATTAATTTTAATTTAGTTTGTGTTTTTGGAAGGTTAAGTGCTGTTCATGTTTTTTTTTTGTGAAGCTATTACTAAGACACTCCGTTTTGCAAGTACCAATCAATTTTCGAGATATTTCGTATTTCCTGGTGGAGCTTTGTCTACTAGACGGAAAAAAATTAAACTTTGCTCCATATTCAGTTAAAAGAATCGTAGTGTATATAAAACAGAGAGATCTCTCTTCCTTATTTAATCTCAAAATACCCCATCCCTCCGTCAAATCACCATTAACATCATGATGAATATGTATTACCAACATACATTCTACAATAACGGTAGAGCGATATTATAATAATTTATACACACTCTATATAGAGCTCGCGTCATTGCTCTCCTATAGATTTGTTTGCGATGATATTTCACTTTCAATAGAGTCGGGAAGGAGGTTTGGAATTTGTATATGTTTCTTCTTATTGTTTGTAATACATCATTCGCTTTACATAGAGATATTCATGGTGGCCTTTAATAGGCTCTATAGAGAGGTTCGATAAATGTTGTTGCTAGTTTACTAGGCCATATAATTCTTTCTAAGAATCGTATGTTAGTAGTGTTAAGTAAAATAATGGAGTTTCGCGTCTTTTTCCGCTTAGTAGAGTAGGCTGAGGGAACCTAGTGTTAAGATGTTTTATTTCCCAATTTTTGTTCATTTTTGCGGCGTGTCGAGAGATTCAGCGCCGAATTTCTACCAAAGCGCATATCGATGATTCCCCAAAGAAGATAGAATCAACACCCATAACGTTTTACACTTAGATGCTGCACTACTGTGCAACAACGGCCTTGAATGTTAGATATAACCTAAGTTTATACGTTTTTTTATTAAATATAGTAAATAAGAACATTTTATGCAAGTTTTAAGTAATTTTATTTAAACTTGAAAAACAATAATTCAATCTAGAACACCTCTAATTTGAAACAAATCGAATCTATGTTTTACTTTTCCAATAAATAAAAGTTCTCAAAGCTATGTTAACTTATTGAAGTTAAATATGTGCCAAATAGATAACATCTGGGGGTAGACTTCGATACTTATTCATTCGACGTAATGACCACAACAGTTACATAATATCTATAGATGAACGCGGTTGGCGACCCGCCACGCATATTTTATTGAAGCTTTTGGTTTGCTTTGGAATTATAAAGCTGTAGGAAACTTTTATGTTTCAAGGTTACAGTAAGTACGTATAACTATAGCAATATGCCGTATACTTCGAGGTCAGGCCATCTTTTGGTGCAAAGGCATAAGCGCGTGACTGTACTGAGACAGGTTGTGAGTTCGATACCCATTAGAGGAAATTTAATATTTAGTATTTCCCTTTTTGTCGCTCTGGTGTCAAAGCAAAGCGTTGCGTTTAGTTCCGTCTTAATGGTTTCCAGGTTCCCTATGCCTACTCTGCTATGTGCTAGATACAATGTTATACTAATAAAGATCTATTATATATATTTTTATATTATGTTTAAATAAATAATACATTTGTATATCGATAAACTGAACATTTTCATTCCATATTATATTATAGTAATAATATTATAATATTATATTATAATTCGAATCAAAACATTCATAATGTTTCTATACGCAGTAAAATAAATAAACGCAAAACAAAATCTAGAATATTAATGTCCCATCCTATACAAAATAAACTATCAATAGTACTAAAAATAGATATTATTCCATCCATTTCTACCCCCCACTGTGAATCTTCAGAGGACCGTTACAAACGATTAACTCAATTCATTTGCAATACGTTGAATACGTCGGATGCGAGCGCACGCGTACGACCTTCCGCTACGGAGGACCGGCGATGAATGAAACTAATTGTGCCACGTGGCGTGGAGTGTGCGTTGTGCTTTGCTGACACTACCCTCATTTTAAAACTTTAACTCTTCAATCCAAATCATTCAATTCTAAACTCTATTTCTGTTTAATAGAGCTGATATCTATATGATATGTGTAAGTGATTTGAGATCTTTTCATATGCAGAGCTTAAAGGAAACTGTGACAAATGAACGTGAGTTTGAACTTTGAAGTACGTACGAATGATTTTGAATTGAATCCCCGATCACTCCGGAACGAGATTAAAATTTAGTTTCTGTGTGTAAAAGTAATTGTTAGTTACAATTGTTTTCTATAATTATATTTATTTTTAATAATCCTTCTAATTATAGGCTGGTGTAATGTTTCACAATTTTTGATTTTTCCATGTAAAAGAACAGAATAAATTATTTTGAAACGTTTTTTTAAATAAAAAGACTAACTTTTGTAACAGAATTTATTAAAGCCTTCGATCTTACCTAATATTTAATTAAATTAAAAATTATTTAATATATCATGAAAGAAAATTTAATATTGTTGTAGGTACTTCATAATTCGATAAAGGTTTATTTAATGTTATATATGTAGTAATAGAGAAAACATTAATATACTACCTTTCAATCAAATTACAGAATAAAAATATTTATCGCAGTAACTACAAAAGCGTCCTAAAGAAAAAAAAATAGGACCACCGTCTGTCACAACCATCCTAAGTATTATATTATAAACAACATTTTACCTTAACTAGACGTGGTCACATACAAAAACTCATCACTAAACAAAATGTGACTCAACTACACTTGAATAAGGCTGTATTTTGTGTAAACATATAGAATATATTAAAAGCATTGGACAGCAAAATGAACTACGGAAGATGTATGAGAACGAGGATTAAAAATATTTGTACGGGCCATTATACAGGGTGTAATGAAAGCTCCGAGCTTCTTTATTAAGCATACAGGCTGTTCGTTAATTGAACTGGGGATTTCTATGCCTTTTCACGTTTTGACGGAGGTCCAGCGTGACGTTAGAAATCTTCTAAACCAGGTTTTTGTTTAGATAAAATATTAAATACTAGATAAGGGATGGGCTTAAAGAAAAGATTATATTGAACGTGATATTAATTTCGGTGGCCGTGAGATCAGTTTAACGTGACTTGATTTTAATATTTAACGTAATGGTTAATATGAAATTTTAGATTTCATTGGTAGAATATTTACTTATTCGAAGTATCTAAAAATAAACCTATATGTAGGACTAACACACAATTAGGACAAACTTAAACATAGCCCATACAAAAAAGATTCTTTTGCAAAAATTATAAACAATACGTTTTCTATACATATGTTTTTCCACATCAATATTCTAAAGAGTTCGAACAAAGCCAGTGCGGGCATGTCCGGTGTCATTACATGCACATACATGCACATGTTACACAAACAGCAAAACAACCTATTCTGAGCTGTATAGTGTATACAGGTTGTTCATTCGCTGCACCCTCTATACCCCACAATATCGTGCGCGGGCATTCATTACACAGTAATAATGAGCCGCGCCCGCTACGACCGAGACAGAGATTATGAAAATAATATACGAAGACCCGTCAGAGCTTAAAAATACAAAAAATATGATTCTATATATCTAAATATATTTATATACATATAAACATAATTTCATTGAGACTATATTGGTGCAGCCATATACCGTTTCACTTTAAAGTTGACATTATTATATTTAAATATACCCTTAACTGGAATTCCTCATAAACATCGAGAACAGCATTCAGACCACAACCATCGATTTTACCGTCATTGCGCCAACAATAGCTTCTGTAGTTTTTTTGCTTCAGCTGTATCCCTCACATAGCAGGATAGGCAGAGTTAACCTGGAAACCTAGTGGTAAGAGACAATTGTGTCCTGTCGTGGTCCAGGTGCAAAAGCAAGCGACTGTAAGCGTGACAGATTGTAATTTGGTTTTCCATTCGAAGAATTGAAATATTTAATATATTAATTTTCTAGCTCTCGTTTTTCTGGTAACGGGGCAAACCGCGGCGTTGAGTTCCGCCACTCAATACGGAATTCGACGAAAGCTTAAAAAAATAAATATATAGAGTCATGTAGAGTCAGATTTATTCTATGTTATCATCAAGTACATCAGCACCTTTTAAGGCTTTTAAAATGATCTCAGGCGCTAACCACGCGCCCGCGGCGGTCCAGGCGAGATTATCCGGGGCTCTACGAGTATGTACTCGTATACTTCTTTCATATTTTCACACCAAATGCTCTAGGGTTTGTTTGCACTTTTGTTCTAATGGGAATACGTCTTTAACTTATGCGTATTATATGTGTGGCTTAATTAGTTTTGTAGAGTCTTTTTTTTTGGTATTGTATGCGTTTTTTGTTTGTTATTTTAGCATGTTTTGTTATTACGTTGTCCAAATGTAGTAAAAGTAATGGTAGGTATTTCGCCTTTTCGTAGCTTAACTACGAATTGCGTTAGGGTAGCAAAATATTACTCTAGTGTGCTTGGAAAAGTAAAATCAAACACCACTTACTGTAAATGTTTATAAAATAACTGATATTCAAATCTGTAGCTATGTATAAATGTATGTATAAATATTTAATTATTCTATTTTAATATACAAGAAAATTTTATATTGAAACAAAAAAAAATAATAGCTTTTTTCTTTTTTGCTAAGCAAAATTAATAAAACGAATATAAACGTTAAAAGTGAGTATTTCAACAAATTCCCATGTTCTACAAATTAATAGCATCTCATAAATAATTTTTGGTTAATAAAAAATAATATATAAATATGACCCCTCAGTCCACGTCGGCCAATCAAAGCACCGGAAGCCATATTTTACAACTAATGATGTATTAAAGAAGAAAACTCTTTCAAGAATTATATGACGGAAACTCTCGATGGTATATTAGTTCGCGTTAACCTTGTGACCGAGATGTACATTTGAAATGTTCTCAATTAATACTAGTAGTTGTGAATGTAAAATTTGAACTAAATATAATTTTACAGGTTACGTGCCAAGCTGTGCTATATAGGCAGGGGAAACCTAGTATTGGCACAATATGTGTTTAGTGACGGAACTCCAAGTCTTAAATAATTCATAACCTTGAGTGAGAATTGAACCCACTACCGTCGCCTGCACACTACCATCACAACAAACAAATTATAGAACCATACTCAAGTTGCAAGTACCAATCCCACATCCTCATCCAGTAATATTTGAACCACAAATACCTCTATACATCACAAAAATGTTATTGCTCTCAGAATTGAAGCATGTAATGGGCAAAAAGCGGGCATATTGAGAGGAATGTAATAAAGCCTAGGTGGTGCGTTTTTTACGTCCATTACGGGCCGCTACCTTCGGAATGAACTGGTGGAAGATGTATGGGTTCGGCGTTAGGTCAGTGGAAGGCGTTATTAACTTTTTATGTCTCTCGGTTAATTGTGTATTTGGAATTAGATATTTTTGTGCCTATTGAGTTATTATTTTTTATATAAATACTATTTGTTACCTTCGGCTTTGTCAGCGTGGCGAGGTAGGAATGAGATATGGATATTATTTTAACTTCACGCTGTATCCCTCACATAGCTGGGGAGGTAGAAGAAACCGAACCGAATTTTTTTTGTGGCTTATTAAGTGGAGAAACTCAACGTCGCGCTTTGTCTCATTACCAGAGCGAGGAAATTAAAATATTAAATATTCCATATTAGTCTTCGAGTATAAATCGACGTGCCTCAAGACAAATCTCTATATAACATGAAATCTTAGGTATCTTTGACTAAACGTATAATTGGACCAATCACTTATAGTCTGTCCCGATAAATAGATACCCCCCCCCCATAGAACAAAAAGACTACAAACAAAAAAATGACAAACATTTTTGACATGAAATTCTAAAAAAAAAAAGCAACACATTTTCATTAAGATGCTATAAAGCAAGCATTAAGGAAAGCACAGTGTCTGTAAGCACCAGCGTTAATTATCCTCATCACGGTGTATAATATAGCTATGATTGCAACATTTTTCCACGCGAAGTGGCTGTTAATGTGACCAGAGCTAATATGGTTGTGGAGCTCCAGTTGTAGCGATAAGCAACTATTAAAGAAATATGATTATGAAGTCATTGAGACCAGTCGTGGCGCAGCGGCTCAAGTGTGTGACCGTAATGCGACAGCTTCAAGGGAATTAACTATTGTTTATGAAAGATTTCATGTCTTTCCTCTGGCACCAGGTTTGCCCTGGTACACTATTACAGATTGGGTGTAATCTGTAAATATAGGTTACGTTAAGCTTTAAATATATGAGTATGTAAATATAAGATACGTTGGAAGCCTATGGTGATTCAGCGAAAACGCTTCTCCAAATTACCTACTACAATATGTATGTGTAGCTTCTTCTTCTTCCTGGCATTAATCCCGGCTATTACCAGGGTCTGCCTTCCTACTTAACCTACTCCACTTTGCACGATCTTTTGCATCCTCGGTGGTTAGACCATTGGCTCTCATGTCCTGCATCAC
>DWNA01002823.1:0-11004 GCA_018249835.1 Heliconius besckei
GCAGTGCTAATCAATGAATAATTACTCTGTTTAAGGGGCACCTCTATAAATAGCCGGCTGGAGCGCTGACCTGGAGGGACGGGTTATACGGCCGACAGGCGGACAGTCGCAGAGACCTCGCCCGGTGCCCGCCGCGTCCCTCCCGCCCGCTCCCCGCTGCCCGCCATTGCAGCCGCGCTAATCTCACACGCCTCTGACTTTGCATCCTGTCGGTTTTTTTTTTAGTTAAATTAGCTTAAAGAAATTATGTATTGAGACACGATTTTAGCTTTAAATCTTTTCTTTGTATCATAAAATGTCTTTAATTATTGAATTCCTCGAAATTAATTATGTGATTTCATCTAAGAACTAACAGAGGCGTCTGTACGTATGTTTTAAATATATCTACTGAAATATATGTAATCAAATGAAGTCCAGATAACGACAATATCATATAGGGATCGAAGGTGCAACTTCCAGCTCTCAGCTGCTAGTCAAAGCTGCTAACTCACATACAATCCAACATTTGAATGTGCATACCTTATGGAATAAGAGTGGTAAACGCTAGGAACAGAACAAAAGCGTTAGGATTGTACGAGCAATTTTGCAAGTAACGGCAACTCCAAGCTAAGCTATCGCGCGGGTGCATACGGTCACGTAGAGGGTTATCGGTTATCGAGACGTCTACAGCCAATTACTATGCAACAAACATAGATTTTTTCAGATGACTAAAGGTGATCTCGGACGTGACTGTTAACATAGAGCAATACTAGGTGCTTCCAATTGAATTCTATGTATTCCTTTTGGAACACTCTACGGAGTATATCAGTTATTATTACTAGTTTAAATAAATTATTTATTTTACAACTTAATTGTATTTTTTTGCATATTTAATCACAAATACACGACTATCTATTTTCGCTTTTGATCTCACATAAATTGTGGTGTCTGTATAGAGCCTAAAGTTTAGGCCCAAATCAAAAAATTACAAATATTCTTACCCATAAAAATAAGGCTCTAAAAATAATTTATCTTTGTTCGGATTTTACTAGAATAATATTAGATATCTATGGTTATCATAGTTTTAGTATTAATATGTCAAAGTGTTTTACTTAACCATACTTATTCTGTATTAACACCTTATAATGTAATCAAATAAATCGTAGTAATGGTAAGGCATAGTGTTGTAAATTAATATCTTATATTAAAATTTTGTATATTTATATAGTAAATTCATATGCAATTAGTGTAAAGTAATTTAAGTTGTTTCAGTAAAAGATAAAAAAAATCATATTATCTTATTTATTCCAAAATAATGAAATCAGATACATTCATTCATTTATTTGGCTTTCATTTTCTAAAACCATAAAGGTAGGCGACAAAAATATTAAAATTAATAACATAAGCTAATTAATGCCTATACATAACAATAAATAACATATCAATTTCTTGTCAAATAACAGAAGAATATCCGCCATATTGTTAATAATACAAAAAAATATGACGTCTATATTACAAAAATAACCAATAATTAAAACAACATACCCAACACAAACCAAAAATAGAGAACCGAGCGGTCGATCGATATTCTGTTATATTAATAAAAACGATCTCATACTCTTCGCCAAATCTGCTCTTATTTAAATAATTCTAACCAATATCAAGGAATGAATGCATGACATAGACAGTGGTAAGTGAGCTACCACACCACCACACCACCACACGACCACAAGGTTGAATGTCGCGCAACTGGAACTGGTGACCGGCGACCGGCGGCTGGCGGTGTGGAACAAATGAGGAGACGACGCCAATTTGCCACTCGTGACATACTCGTACACTTGCTACGTTATTTGTATAACGTTAACATGCTCCACTAAATGCCTATATAGAATTTTTGTTTTTCTGTTTTCAACTTACTAATATGAGTGTGGTGTATACAGTCGTGGCGCAATGGTACAAGGGTGTAACTGTACACGGTTGTGAATTCGATTTCCACTCTGAGAAATGAACTATTATTTATTAAAAATTCCATCACTAAACTCGCAATACTTCGAATATTTCTGTCTTAACACAAGGCTCATTCCGCCTACCCTTTTATATTCGGGATACAGCGTGAAGATGGAAAAAAATAATTTACGAAATGTATACAATTTTATACCAAGCTAATTCTCAACACTTTCTCACTGTTCATTCCATATCTATTTAATAGCTCCACCTGTCATATGTAGACTTAACGTGATTGAGGGCGCGTAAATGGCCTTGAGTCCAGCAATACACTTATTGCAAGCAAAAAAATAAAAATGATACACTTATAGCTGTTACAACAAATGACGGCATTGCAAGGACGAGGTAAAGTTGAATATTGCATCAGACTGCGAGTACGTGGAGGCAACGATCGCGAGGAATGTGGCCCACGTCGAGATGTGATCGCGACGTGCGCCCGCGCAGGATACGCTCTGCCGCCACCCGCGTCACCCGCGTCACCCGCGTCACCCGCGCCACCCGCGCCAGCCCGTGATTCACCTTGTGGTCCACTCGCTGGCACTCGCTGGTCGGCTTGGGGAAATACGCGCCAAATTGCAGTAGGTACCACTCTATGATCCAAAAAAATACTTACCATTAACTTCCTGACGTCATAAATATCTGTTTACGATTATGAATCACCGTTTATGTAGAAATATGATGTTTTAAAATGCGTATAATAAGAAATTAAATACATTTTAAAAGTATTTATTTTATTTTTTCTTCTTTGAGAAACTCCAAAACGTGCCTCATTAGACCTTTCATGAGATAGAGTGAGGCCGTCATAGCGCAAGGGCACAAGCGTGCTATTGTAAACACGATGATTGTGAGTTTGATTCCCCTCAGAAGAATTCAAAATTTAACCATTCTCATCATTCATTTCCTCGTTCTAGTAACGAAGCAAAGCGCGGCGTTGAGTTCTCAAGAAAGTGAAGAACCGCAATATCTTAATAGTGTTTCCATTATCGTACACTAAGTTCCCATAATAACACTAGGTTCCCAGGTTCCCTTTGGATAAAATAAAAAAAGAATTCGTATTATTATCACCAAATAACAGTTACTTATTCTTCTAAATACAAAACAGATAAATTACCACGCAGACACTGAACAGCCACTCATACTTGTTACATAAATATCTCCTTAGCGGGGATCGTACAGTGTCCCTAACCAAAATGCCAGGCAAATAAACAATATAAATAATATCTGCTACTACTACTACTGTTACTAATCAATATTAACCGTCTATCTGTATTGTAGAAATACATATATCTCTACCAGTTGCCGCCTGCAACTTTATTTATGTGGACATTTTTAAGGCAGAAGGCTAGTGTTAAGACGCTCCATTCTCCAGTTTCCGCTGAATTATGGAGACATTCCGTATTGGGTGTCGTGGAAAATATCACTTTCTAAACTAAACTTCCGCTTTTTCCTACGACGGAATTCTGGTATATCCTCTATTAGTATTTCGCTATGCTTCTCGAGGAAACTATTCCTAACTAAACTGCTAGAGTTTTTTTTTCTTTATATAATTATGAAGGTATACTCGTATATAGATTACAAATTATATTAAACATTGTCATATGGTTTTGCGAGGATTTTTACTATAATACCTATAAATTTATTACAAAATACTTAAATGATGATACCAATCTCCATTATGTACCTACATCCTTGAACATATTACCTAGTCAATGAATGAATAAAAAATAGGAAATACAGAAATTAATGCATAAATCGTTATCGAATATGACGTCACTTACCTTCGTACACGTGTCTTCCTCTACGTGCAGGTAGCAAATACGTTATCTTTTACTTAACTGTTGAGTGGAAGTTTAATTAATTTTAAAAATAAAAACAAACCACTTCACGCTTCACGCTGTATCCCGCACGCAGGGTAGACAGAGGGAACCTAGTGCTAAAACACCCCGTTCTCCACTTTCCGCCGAATTTATAGAGGCATATATTGTGGGTTCGATTACCACTTGGGGAAATTAATTATTATTTAATAATATTTTCATTTCTGCTCTCGTAATAACGAGAGCGAGGAAGTGAATACCTTGATAGGTATAGCGCGGCGTTGAGTTCCGCCACTTAACACGCTCTACTTCATCCCGCAGTAAATGGGAAACGGAATGTCTTAATACTAAGCTCCTACCACTTTCCTATACTCTCTGCATAACCTGCTGTCGAAAAAATACTTTCAGTAACTATATGGCATGTATTACTTATACATAGCCCTGGCCACGAGTAATTTATTTCAACCATACGAATTAATGTGCATAAATACAGAAGTGTAAGTTTTTAATTTAGGTTGACCTAATTTTAATTGTCAAATCTTTTTATTATTAAAAATATGTTTTGTAAAAGTACTTAATTTTTTATTTACTAAAAAAAAAGGAAATCAAGAATATATGAGTGTTAAAGAAGCATCAATGCTTTAATAGAAGATAATATGACATCCATTTTCCTTGGGGGTTAGCAAGCGATGGAAAAGGGCGAAGCCATCTTAAATCAATTAAATAATTACACATTACTTGTAACACTGTTTTCGCTTCAGATCGAACTTAAATTATCTTTTCTATAAATATCTATAAGATAATTTGTCGATAACAAAATAAAGAATATTATGTAATTTAGCTTGTTATTTCATACTAATTCTAAATAAAAATATACATACTAAGTATATTATGTTTATATTGTTTGTTTAATATCGTTGAGAAAAATAAAAATGCAACGTGAATTTAATGCTGCGATTGTGTCACAATAAATCAACTGATACGTTGCCAATTCATTGTTCTAGAGTTCTAGACATATAACATTTTTCAATCTGATGAAAATATCTTCGTGTATACGTATGTTTAATATACCTTTCTGTAATTTTGCTTGCTTTAATTTTAAAAGTTCATTTGAATAGAGACATAAAAAAATGGAAATTAGTTACACTATGACACAATCATGATAAAAATATTCTATTTTTAAAAAATATGACAGTTGTTGAAATAAATAGCAACTTTGGCAAAAAATTGAATTGCAAGCTGCGAACGGATAGTTTTTGCGTAACTGAGTGCTTAAAATAGAAATGCAAAATTCGATGATATTTATGACATTACTTATTTAATTTATGACATAGGCGGTGTGTTTACGAAGCAATGTAAAAAAAAATCAAACATAGTTAAAAAAATATCTCCACCTGAAAAAATTAAATATTTCAATCTCTCCGCTCGGGCAATGTGACGTTGAGTTTAGTATTCCTGGCAGAAAACGGAAACCGGGGGGTGTATTTTACTTTCTGTCTACCGCTATAAGCGTAATAACCATATATATATATTGAATAAATTGTTATAAATAAAATATTCTCCAATCATTATCTAAATATATGGAAAAATAAGACAAGCAATTTGCTAACAAGTCACGATTCAACATCAACCCACTCCCAGTACTTAATCAAAGAACTTGACGAGGATCAGGCCCGCAGAGTGATTGGAATTATTTACGAACACTATCTCATAACATATAAAGAAATTATATTCTTTATTTTCTCCTTAATTTTGTATCATTTTATAAACAAACATTCATATGTATATACGTATATATTTAAAAAAAGATATATATTGTAGAAAAAAATATACACATATATCTATGTGACGTAATTTAATAATAATATCAGTTTTAAGATATTGAAAGAGATTGATAAATATAGAAAGCTTCCTAAATAATATCGATTATATTACCCGCGCAGCAGATGGCCGGCCTGGGCCAGACCGTCTCCGACCCTCCCGCGTTGCAGCCCGCCCTCACCTCATCCCCGATTGAGATTCATCCCAAAATGTCCCCTAAACCATACTAGATTATGAGATTTATATTAAGTTTCCGTAATTTTCATTTATATTGATTCACACACTATGAGCAGGAGAACATTTGCGCGGCAGATTAAACAGTTCCTTTGTAAATATTTCCGAAGGGCACGTCACCGGGGGACCGCCATTAATAATTACAAAGAGATATTAGCTTTTAAAAGGAAATGACGGAATGTCACATCTGCTGTTTGCTGCTAATTTTGTTGTGATAATAGAATATTTATTATTTTAGGTATGTATTTTAGGTAACAAACATACTGGTATACATTTAATTATACTAATAATAGCATAACAGTATATATATATTGATCCTCTTTTACCTCCTGCATCAAGCAAGGCAAATATGAGAAAACAAACAAAGCAAAAGCTTCGACAAGATAACGAGCATAACTGCTCGGAAATCACGTAACAGAATAAGAGGAGATATTTCATATCAAAGCGCGTCACGCAAATTTGCTATTCGAATAAGATTACAATGGAACGGACTGAACAGAGAATTTCGAAGGACTTTTAAGGACAAGATTCAATATTCTTAATATATTGAAAATATATATGATTTTCATTTTTAAATTGTAGTAGCGTTATATAACAGCATATATATATATATATAGCATACAACGAAAAAGAAAAAAAACAAGCCCAATAGTTTGATAAGTTTATTAGGATTAACAGTTGGGACCTCTTTAAATTATGCGGGGTTCCTGGCAAAGGTTTTATTGATTGAAGAATTACTTATACTTAGGTCCCGTTCACCACTCCGGTCCCTACTTCCGCCACGTTCTGGAGGCATTGCGTGTTGAGTGGTGGAACTGAACGCCGCGCTTTGCCTCAACACTAGAGCCAAGAAATGAATATTCCATTTCCTTCGCAAGAAGCAGATTTATATTATTATTTTTATTATATTAACAGCAAATATCATAATACTACTAATTAATATTATAAATAAAAAAGGAAACGAAATAATTAATTGATGCCTTCACTGCGGAACAACTGATTCAACGTTTAAGTGACTGATACCGTTATTATAAATAATGTGGTATTAAAAATATACTTATTAAACTTTATAAACTTTATTTATTACGTACATTGCACTGTCACTCTGAACGATGGCTTTTACATAACTAAATGTCACGTTGGTGAAATAAAAATATATCATTTGTATATCTGTCGATTTATCAGTTTGCTACTGCTACCTATTAATCAAGCGACGTGTTTTTGTTATCTTTACCCATCTCGACTTCTTGTAAAGCAGAGAGATTCTAATTATGCTCACTTCGTAGTGATTGATAGAGACTTTCTGACCAATATAATAGTAAAACTACTTTTGGTACTAAATTCTCGTAAGTTTAAGACTCGCTGGAATATTTTCGTTCATTGTAAAAAATAAATTTACTTTTACTTAAACCCATTACTCTTTAACTTTTCCATGTAAGTACATCATCATCATCATCATCAATAGAGTCTGTAAAAATACACACACTAATTATTATTTCTGAAACATAAACGATTCATTAACGTGAAATAGCTTTACAATTGTTAAAACGCTAAATAAAGAGATTTTTGCTCTTTATTTAGCCTTTTAACTAATGTATTTTTATCTTTGGTTACATATCTATAATATTTTGTTATGTTTTGGGAAAGGATAGCAAATAGTTTTATATTTCTGTTAAAACAAAAACATAATTGAGCCTTGGCAAATTTGTAGGACGTAACCAATTTGAGTTTATATTCCTTTTTTAATTGACTTCAAAAAGGAGGACACAATTCAGTTGGTAGATAGTTTTTAAAATCTAAAAAATCTTTATTGATTTAACGGAAATCCAGGCCAGTCGTAATATTTTCATTTTCTCGCTGTGGTAACGAAAAGGCGCCGTTGAGTTCCCCCACACTCCCGGATACGGTGAAAAGTAGAGAACAGAAGTATCTTGATGGGAGCGGAGGGTCTTAGCACTAGGTTCCCTCTGCAAACCCTGATATGACCCTGAAGCTGAAAAAGTAAAAAAAATGTTCACTGAAAACAATAAAAAAAATTCAATATATGATCATGGCGCCTTACGCCATACTTTACTTTACTTTATAAAGTAAATAAAATAGAACTAAAATCTATCTTTCTTTATAAGTCAAACTGTATAGCAAATGTAAATATACTTCCTATATTATATTCTTTTGTTATAAGCTTTATATACATAAAAGGGTGGTATTACAAAATTAAACATTTTGGTCATTGCGCTAATAAATATTTAAAACAATTTATTTATTATGATATTTATAAACGAAGAAACATGAGGACAAAAATAAATTTAATATATATTTCTACTTAAGTTAACTAAAAGTTAAAACAACATTTGTTCTTCCCCGAATTGTAAAACGTCTAATGGTAAGTGGGTGGGCGGTGGTACTGTATCGTATTACAGCGCGACAACGGCACCTTATGTTCATTTCTCATTAATTATAATTACTGTTAAATGTTATATTTTCAAAGCGTTTGCCGGTCGTTGAAGCCCTCTCGGTTATCAAAATTTATTGGATAAATATTATTCTTTATTCAAGAAGTTAATAAATATTCTTTTATTAGTGGAGAGTCGTAGTTTAGAAGATAGGTTGCAATATAATAGATTACAATAGGATTTAAAATAGTCCCCTTATGAGAATAATTTTAATTAAGGGGTTTTACTTAATTTTAAATAATATAAAGAAAATTATTTCTTTAATATGTTTCAAATATTCTCAATGACCAAAAATAATATAGATTGGCATAAAAGAAATTTAATAAATTAACTGTTCAGTGAAGTTCATAAAATCTTATTCCTTATAGCTGGAGGCCGTTCAAGGGATGTCTAAGCTCCATCGTGCCCAATTTTACGGTCTACAGCACAAATATCACTTTTAGAATATTAGATATTCCTCTGCTGCTATAAAGATAAGATAAGCACAAATATGTTTGTTAAACATATTTTTATTTAATATATTTACATATATTTTTACATAAACCTTACAAAACATATCAACATTGAATTATTATGTAAGTTATTAAGGTTTAACAAAGTGCTTTGATATACAATTACTAAAAAGAGTCAAAGTAATAAAAAATCTACAAACCTTAATGTATGCATTAGTGGAGCGAGTAACATATCCAGAGCTTTTTGCTAAAAAAAAATTATCTAAGGCTTTTAGCATTTTGTTCTGTACGTCTATACAAGAGTTTAATTTCAATAAATTTTTCAAACATGTTAAGTGTAGAGATTGCAATTAGATTTATTAGATGACCTTTTATAAATTATTATTGTTATATTAACACACTAGTGACCCAAACGCGGCTTCGCCCGCTTGAACTTATTGTTACATTATAGTAAATTTATAACCTACGTGTTATTTTGATGTATTAGATATATTATAGTAAAGTTTCATTTAAATCAGTGCAGTAGTTTTTGCGTACATTTATAATATGTATTAGTAGGATAGGATTAGTAGAGTATTTATTTTAGGTTTTAAGCTATCAATTATAAGATCTTCTTACGAAGCCTCCTATATACATATGAATGCGTTAGTTAATTACTTTATAAGCTTAGTTAATTTTCGATTCCGTACAACATGTTACTTAAGTAATTTTTGAAATCTCATACAAAATATAACATGTGATAAAACTACGGGACTATAGTATTAATTTAAATAATTTATTGAACATATTTACATATGTAATGTAATAACTGTCGGTTGATATAACAGTAACTGTTATAGTCATTTTATGTTGGACGAGTATTATTACCTTAAAATATAATTTACACTTATTACATTTAATACGTTACATACAAGATTAACATAATAATTTTATTATATTTCTATGTTAATACATTTAGTTCTTATATATAAGAAGTGCAGGCCAGTCTTGGCGCAGGTGCATAAAGTGTGGCTGTAAACGTGTAAGGTTGTAGATTCAATTCTCACTCGAAGAAATGAAATATTTAACATATTAAGTATATCGAAAAAGTAAATTCTTAACAAAGCTTCTTTATATACCAAATGTGATCTACATTTGGCAATGGTTTGAACTTCCGTTCTGTCCGCTAATATTTTATCTTCTTGTAATTTAATTAATTTAATTAGGTTGATTACGTGGTACTCCACCAGTACCACGTAATCAAGTTAGGGTGCTAGTACAGTATTAATGTACTGTACTAAAATAACGAGCGGAGGCCGTTGAGCGCGGAAAATGTAGTACACATTTTTTTACAAATTTAATTAACATTTTTCCATTAATGTCATGTTATGTTAACCTCGTAATCTAGATGGTTAAATATTTAATAAATACACACGTTTCAGTGAAAAATATATATTTTGTTAAATGTTGATAATAATTGTGTGATAATTAATAAGATCTTTGTTTTACGTGGTTTTTATACTACATTTTAAATGAACCGCTTTAATTCAATTGATCACTTATATGTACTTAATTATAATTGCGTGTCATACATATTTCGACACTCCGTCCCCGTAAAGACACTTCTGTTTCCCATTCTCCGAAGAGCGAGGAAATGAAAATAATAAATATTCATATTTTCCTTTGACCCAAGCGGGAATCGAACTCACGGACGTGTTCACGGTCGGACGCTTGTTTCCTTACGCCACTCCAACGTCTAAGTTTCAAAGAAACATTATTATCAATATCAATAAAAAAGCCTTAACCGTTCATTAACCATCTTCCACACTGCGCAGGCACTTGTGGGCATGCTGATACTTCAGCAGTCATTAGTTGTCGTGTCGTCTTTGATTACATTTCTGATATTTCTCATCCTTCCACTACACGAAGTACAAACAATGAGGTGGGAATGTAAATAGCGCATACTCGCATAGGAAGTACCGTAATCGCCCTCGGGTCATCGGCACATGAAGGTCTTGGAAACTTATAAATATAAAAATAACAATTTAATATAGATAGCGTTTACTAGCTTCCTTAATTTAATTTATGTTATAATATAAAACGACATTGGAAGACACTGACGTGGCTTACAGATGATATTTTACGACGTATCTGCAAAGCTGGCTATGAACAATGCGCAAGTACCGCAAGCATCTCCCGAATAGCAACTTTGCAGTCACCGGAAGGCGGTCTTGACCTCCTCCAGTATAAATTTATTCCTAGACAAGT